>VCCN01002452.1:3278483-3290903 GCA_006491835.1 Architeuthis dux
AAAAAAAAGAAAAAAAGCAATCAAATGATTGATTGCTTGCTTACTTACTTATACACACACACACACACACACAATTAGCCTGAGTGGGCTTATGCCTATGGGCCCAGAAGGGCGAGGGGCTGACGAGGACAAAAATGGTTTAATTCAGGATGATATTTCAGTATTATTGCATATATATATATTTTCTTTTTCATATCTGGAATATTACAAATACTATTTTGTTTTCTACATTAAGCTCTAAAAATGAAAAATTTAGAAGTCATGCTTTTCGGACTGCAGCTGTGAGAGGTGGGTGCACGATCCGGAGGAGCTTTACTAGAGCTCAACCTGGGGGCCAGGGTCGTAAATAATCAGTCACACCTGGGAAATTGAGAGACCGAGTGAAAGTACAACCATTCTTAAGAGGCTTTACAGATGAATTTCCCAGTATCTACTCTAATAATGAACAGCGTGATTTTCTTGGTTTGACGGTCATAACACTGGAGTGTTCCACTGGATGGGGAGGGTGGGATTAAAGTTTTGCGGAGAAAAATATTTCCTGCCCACTGTTTCAAACTATGCACTATTCCCGATAAATGGATTTAGTATTTTTTTCTTCTATAAACCCCCCCAAAACAATATATCAATCCAAATATATCATTGAAATCTTTCCCCACTGGGATTAACGAGTAGATCATTTGTAAAAAAAAAACAGGACAGACATATAGCAATGATCAGCAAGCTAATCTTGCTGGCCATTGTTAGTGGGTTCGATCCTCATCAGATTTCTCAGAATAGCTCACCTGATACCAATTCATACTAACTTACTATACTTGTATAATGTACAGTGTGATTTTCTTTGTTTGCTGTCCGTAAAACTTGACTCTTTCACTCAGGGGTAAAAAACTTTGCTGATAAAAGTACCTCCTACCCACCTTTTGAAACTATGGACTCTTCAACGGAATCAAATTTGCTATTATTTTTCTTTAGAAAATAGTTTCATAGAAATTCAAATATATCCAGGAATTTTTTCACAACTAGTAATCTATGTAATATCAAGAGTCTGATTATGTTTTTCTGTATGTGGCCTCTTAGTAGCCAGACTAGCATTATAGCCAGAGGTATTGAATTAAACTACCCCTAAAAGAAAGTAGACCACTACATCTACCTAGGACAATGGATCTCCATGAAATCCTCAAGAGAAGAAATCAGATGAAGAATCACTCTAGGTTGACAAGCTTTCGGTAGAGAAAGCTCAGCCTTCAAGAACAAGAAAATCCCATTAGTCCTAAAAAGAAGGGTATACATCTAATGCATCCTCTCAATAACTAAAAGATCGACCCTCAAACAAGAACTATGCAACTTACACAGGAGAGAATCATGCTCAACATCAAATGGAGAGATCACAAGACAGCACAGTATATTAGAAAACAAACAGGGGTCAGAGATATAGAATCCATTAGATTGATTGATTAATGGCACATCAACCCTTGGTGGGTCATTTCAGTATACACAATTTATGTGGACGAATTATTGTTGGCAAATTAATGTAGGCACTTTTGCAGATGGTTTGTCGTCAAGGTATGTATATTAAATCCGTTTAAAAAAATATTTTTGAGTATAGTTTCACTTTCCTCAGGAAGGATAGGATGTTGTGTATATCAACATTCTCGAATAGGTCTTTCATATTGTTTGCTTTGTAAAAGCGTTGTCGGGCGAGAGCAAGGTCACCACATTCAATTAGAATGTGCTTTACAGTGAATAGTGTTTGGCTCACTGTACACTCTGGTTGTTCCTCTTGTTTAGGAATCCATTAGAAAACACAAATGGCAATGGGCTGGTCATGTCGCAAGAATATCAGATAACTGCTGGATATCACAACGTGGATCCCCAGAGATCATATGCAAAACCTTTTATGATAGCCCTTCCAAGAGTCGCCAGACCTATGTCCAACAATGGATGCTAAAAGGCTGATGATGAACATAGCTCTGTAATTATGTACGTCTTTGTGGTTTATAATTTAATATATGTGAATGTAAAGAAAATCCAAATGAGGACATGAAAAACCGTGGAATGTAAAAAACAAGTTCTCGTTTTCATACTTCGTCAGGTTCTTCTTTTAATTAAGGTTTAATACTTCTATTTGAAGTTCTGACTGAAGTGCAGGCACACTCTAAGTGGAATATCATTTTCTTTCACTTGACAAAAACTTCATTCTATTCAATGCTGTTAAAATGCTTTAACTTCAAGAATAAAGCAATTCCCAGTCTAATTGGGTCACCAGTTTCCAGTTTCAAATTTGTCCAAGGGAGATAACTCCAGGTCTATTAACTCCTAATTACAGTTCTTCATAAGAGAATAAGCAAATATTATAATAATGGAAATTTGTCTTAAGTGGCTGAAGCAATTTTTCTCTTAACATTTTACCAAGAAAACGGTTCTATGCTTTAAATATTTCACTGGGGTAGGTTTTAAACTATATTTCCAAAGTTCTGTGAATCTAGCAGCGAAAAAAAAAAAAGGGGGGATTTTTTTTGAGTCCAGCCAAAAACTAACATTCATAATTTTAAAGTACATAAGCCTAAAAAGGAAAAAAGATTTTTTTACAGGGTCTAGTCCATTACACCACAATTCAGGCCCAAGCAGAGGTTGGGTCAGTTGGCATGGGCCTATGATTTTGAGGCGGCCAACTCCAGACTCATAGCAAGAGGGGATGATATGTCAGAGTGCTCACAATAGCTGGGCCATTTAAGATAAAATTGCTTGCCATTAACTTTTTATAAATCGTTCTAGTTCTTTCATTCCGTTCTGTTACTTGTAAGTACATAATGTATACTAGATGTAGATGTATATATCCATATCCATACATAGATCATATGTATTTAGCACTGATTACAAAAACACTTAATGAGCAGTTTGAAATGAGGTCTACATTTTCCAGCGGCCTGGGCCTATTACCAGCTCTTCCCGGCCAAATATAAGAGGCCTTGTGATACACCCTGCACATATGGGGTGGATATCATAGAGAAGGATCTCTGCAAGCATGAGTAGTGGATATTTCTCAAAAAAGAAATCTTTAAAAACTAGTGACGTATACAGATGCAAGCTATGCTAATCTTCCAGATGGAGTTAGTCAAGGGGGACAAATTGTCTTTCTTGCAGATGAAGAAATGACTGCTTATCCACTAAGGTCAATGCCTGCACACTTTATATTCTTTTGACAAAGGACTCATCTTGGAAGTATCTATTGTAGAATTGTTATTTAATTTGACCATGATGGAGGTGTCTGAAGTTCTGCGGAACTGTCTCATGCTGCCATATGAGCTGGAACAGCTGATGAAGTTTCTCTGCCAGAGTTGTACCACGTTCTTTGTAGATTTCAACTGCGATGAAGTCGCTCTGCCACTGGATAGCAGACGAATTGCTTTCTGTATTTCCTTCAAAGTGGAGTGTTGCCTTTGGCAGACTCCAAGAGAATGTGTGGAACAGGAGGCATCACCCTAGAGACAAAGGTGTACCAGGCTATAGGTCTCCCCACACTGCTCTATGGATGTGAAACGTGGACCATTTACCAACGTCATGCAAGAAAGCTGAACTACTTCCATACCACCTGCCTCAGAAAGCCTCTTGGCATAAAGTGGAAAGACAAAATCCCAGAGGTCCTCACTCATGCTATCCTGCCCAACATTTACACCACCATGATGCAGTCAAAACTTCACTGGGCAGGACATGTGGTTTGCATGCCTGATCACTGGCTCACAAAGAAACTGTTATATGGTGAACTCCAAAGAGGCCAGAAAAAGCACTTCGAGGCCACAATAAAAGCTTCATTAAAAGGCCTTCAGCATTAGTCAGGTCACATGGAAGCAGACAGCTCCGGACAGAGGAATGTGATAATTAACTGTTCGCAAAGGTGTGGAAACTTGTGAAGCCAATAGGATTGCTACAGTTGAGCAATGCAGGCAGGCCAGGAAAAACAGCGCCAGAAAACCTCCAACATTCTCTGTCCACACTGCCAGAGAATGTTCAAGGCACAGATTGGCCTAACCACTCATCCCCGCATCCACAGGATTAGATGGTCTGCATTGCTCTTTTGTCAAAGATTGGCAAATGTTTCTGCCAGATTTACATTGGCCTCAGCACGAGTTGTGTTAACCAAGATGTCTGGGTTCCACCCATTCTAAACAGGAGCCATATGCCTCCCTTTGATTGTTTTGTTTAACGGCACAGTGACCCTTGGTGGGTCATTTAGTACCGAATTCTATTTCTTTTTGAGTACACAATTCATGTAGATGGATTATTGTAGGCAAATTAATGTAGTCACATTTGTGGACAATTTATTGTCAAGGTATGTATATCGAATCCGTTTATATTTTTGAGTATAGTTTCACTTCCCTCATGAAGGATAGGAGGTTGTGTATAGCAATGGTCTCAAATAGGTCTTTGCCTCCCTTTGAGGCCCTGGCACATAAATTGAAAGAATAATTGAACTCACTACCAATAGCTTGAAAGATAGTGTGTTAATGCCATAGAGCAATGGTTAGCTCATTTACAAAGTTTAGCCTCTGATGCATGGAGAATGGGGGGGGGCCAAAAGACCTCCTGTATGGACAGCTGACCACTCACAGCAGGCGGGTCAGTACATCTCTATACATCTGCACCAAGTGCAACATTGACCGTCACTTGCACTGCACAGCCACATCAAACGATGCCAAAGAACAGGCAACACTCCAGAGGCACATCAAGGCTACCAATGAATACCACTTGAATAAGTAAAAAAAAAATTGGGAGGGCAATAACAGTATCTTTGTTTCACAAATAGAGCACCCAATAAGCATTAAAACTCACTACCAATAGCTTAAAAAATTACAAAGCTTTGTTTAGTCTTGCACAAGGACAGATTACAGTTCTCCCATTTGAGTGGGTGCTCTACTGGAGTAGGGAATTCAGTGACTTATACATTTTAGGCTTAGAACTTCTGTTCATAACCAAGGGTGCATGCACCCCAAGTGGTGTGTAAGGCAATTTCTTTTGGGGGTGGGGGTGCACGTGAGAAGAGGGTGGAGACAACCTTTTGTTTTATTGCTGATCTACATAAACTTTGCAACAGCAGTCTGCACATAGTAATATTTCAAATTAGACTTGATTTTGACATCGATAAAATTTTAACATTGTTATTTACACTTTTTAATATTTCCAATTTTGACTTTTAAATTTAATTTTTTAGCCTGAATAAATAAAAAATCTGGGATGGCAACCCAAGTATCTTTGTGGAGCACCCAGTAAGGATTGAACTCACTACCAATAGCTTGAAAGATTAATTTTTATAAATTTAGGCTTCATAACAATCACACTAAGGCAGAAACCCTTAGAGTGTATCAAGGATTATTTACTAAGCTTAGTCTGGCATAGGGCCACAAGAATGGAGTACTTGATGAGGATCAAACTCATAATAGAAATAGTAAACAAGACTAGCTTCATAACAATCAGACTACGACAGGCACCCCTAGGGTGTATAATGATTATTTACTAAGCTTAGTCTGGCACAGGGCCACAAGAATGGAGTAATCAGTGAGGATCAAACTTGCTTGCAATGACCTACCTTGCTAGACATAGGGTAGATATTTATAAAACTTAGTTTAGTTTGGCACAAGGCCACAGCAGTGAGACACTCTGCGAGGATCAAACTCACTACATTTGTCAAGTGGCCTGCAAGATTAGCAGGCTAACCATCATGACACAGTAGGTACCATTACATTCAAATACACAAAATAGCTCCAAAGTATTTTGAAGTAATTATTCAGCGTACACTCGATAAGTCAGTTTTTATACTCAAAAGGACTCAAAAAAAAAAAAAAAAAAAAAAAAAAAAAAAAAATCTTGCTTCAACACTACATGTAGAGGTCACGTAACAATGATACCCAGGGTATATTGCTCATTTTGTCTAAACTCGGCCGGCTGTTTAAAAACCAATGTATTGTGCAACAAATACATTGAAGACAAAGACAACAATCGGAATCAAAAAATACAGAGCTGAAGAAAGTAGACCATTTGGGACAACAAATCTCCATGAAATCCTGAAAAGAAGAAGAAATCAAACAAAGAATCACCCTAGGTTGGCAAGCTTTAGGCAGAACAAGCTCAACCTTCAAGAACAAGTAGATCCCATTAGTTTTTAAAAGAAGGGTCTACAACCAATGCGTCCTCCCGATAGTCACCTATGGTACTGGAACATAACCAAAAGATTGGCTCTCAAACTAAGAACTATGCAATGTGCACAGGAGATTCATTGATTGTTTTTGATTGATTGATTGATTTAACGGCATTTTTAATGCCGAAATCAGTTTATAATCCCCAAAATAGTGTCTTACGACTTTGGTAAACGGTTATTTTTTTTAAAATTAGAGTCTTGCGACTTTGGTGGTGTTTGGAGGTGGGGGGGGGGGGGGCCTTACCCCTCTGCAGGGCATGCAATCAGCGTATTCTAGGCCCCAGCCGACAGGGCCAGTTCACAGGAGAGGATCATGCTTAACATCACATGGAGAGATTGCAGGACAGCACATTATATTAAAGAACAAACAGGGGTCAGATGTAAAAACCATTAGAAAACTCAAATGGCAATGGGCAGGCCATAATTGCAAGAATATCGGACAACTGCTGGATATCATGAATCACAACATGGATTCCCAGAAATCATATGCAAAATTGTGGTCAGCATAAATAAATAAGCTGTGGCAATTTAGATAGGTTCAGAAGGTACTGGTACCGTGAAGCCCAGAACCTATACTACCCAAGCAGCAGGAATGATAAGGCCAGCCTTAGTGCCAAACAAGTTTTTAAAGTAGATTCTTATAGTCTTTAATATTTGAGACTCAGAAGACATTGGCACCGTGACACCAGGATCAAGAGGTTTGTCGAATCTTGGAGAATGTCCAATGACCGATGTTAAAAGACAATGAGGATATTGGTCAGCTAATCAGGTGTGGCGATTTTAAAAGCATCAGTTGGTCTTTGCTAAGCTGTATTGGCAAGGATTGGGATTATTTCAGCTAAATGTGTTTATCAGTTAAGTTAAGCAACATCAAGCCTGGTCATTACCTAGATGGGTGACCATATGGTAATACCAGGTGCTGTAAAAAGAAAAGGGTACTCAATGCCTCTCTGCTAAGTCGGCCTGGGACAGGGTCACGTCCACCCCTATCCAAAAGGATAGTAGTGATAAGAGAGAGGAGCCTCTGACTATGGTCAATCAACTGGGGTGTGAGATTAAATGAGGATGAGAGAGGAATTATTTTAGCTAAATGTGTTTATCATTTAAACACATGAACAATCCGTTGGATGATAAAATTAATTTCTGTTTCAGAGAGCAAAACCTTCGATTTCAAATGCTTTGGTGATTGCAGGAACTCTTGCAACTGCAAAGGAAGTTGCAAAAAATAGAATGTGGTTGCAAAACGAAATTAAAAAAATAAAATGTGTTTAATTAAATTAAAAATCGAATTTGGGATTTGAATTTAAAAAAAATTTTAATACAACCTTTCTATTGATATGCAGTTTATAAGGTTTTAATAACATAAAAAAAATTCAAATCCTGATTAATGTCACATTGACCCTTGGGACATTTAGTGCCGAATTCAGTTTCTTTTTGAATACACAATACATGTAGATAAATTAATGTAGGCACATTGTTGTCAAGGTATGTATATTGAATCAGTGTTTTATATTTTTGAGTATAGTTTCACTTCCCTCAGGAAGGATAGGATGTTGTGTATAGACGTTCTCGAATAGGTCAAATCCTGAATTTGATTTTTAATTAAATATATTTTAATTTTAAATGACACTTATGTTTTGGAAACCACAATCTTCAATTATTGAAAGCAACAGGTGACTTATGCATGGATCAAAGGCTAAAGCCAAAATATTATAAACAAATCGTGGGGGGGGGGGGTACGACTTATCTACCACTGTGAGTTATGAGTATATATGGTAATTAGTTAATTATTATGAATTAGTTGTATTTAAATTTTTCCTGATACAGATAAAAAGAGGGTATGGCTCATTAAGAAAAGCAATATGGCTGCCAAGTCTTGAATCAAAAGATAACATTTGGTAGTTACTACTGCGAAGAGAATTCCTTTTGTGACTTAGAAAATCCATGCTGAGGTAGAAGCGACAACATTGTTTAATTTACTTATTTGTATGATTTATTTATGGCTGGATGACCAATATATTTCCTATTGAAGTCAGATGCTGAAGTTTTGTTGCCAATTCAGCCTCAATATACTGGTCTACACTCCGATAATCAAAGGAGATATATCAAAGAGGCTCTAAGATTGGGCAGAGGCTGCATGGATATGGCACTGTGACCGAGAGCCAACAAGACCTGGTATCATGAGGTACTGCCGGGGTGCCCTGTGTTAGTGGTAATGATACTTCGGCCCCGAAACCATGCCTGACCCCACGGTCATCATCTGATGATGGCTTTGTTGATTACTAGAATAATTCTAAACATTACTTACAACACAGATTGACTAGCCCCTAATCAAGGTTATGAAGGGTGTAACAGCTTTTAGAGACTGCTCGCAGTAAATACTTAAAAGTTATTTTGTTAATGCCGATTGTTTTGTTTAAAGACACATTGACCTTTGAGGGGGTTCATTTAGTGCTGAATTTGGTTTCTTTTTGAATACAGAATTTATGTAGACAAACTATTGTGGACAATATTGTAGTATACTAATGAAGGGTGCTGAAAGTTGGACACTAACAAAAAGCACATAGAATCGCCTTGATGGAAACTATACAAGACTAAAGAATGGCACAAAAGATGTATATGGAGATCTTGATCGCATCGCCAATGTGATAAGAACTCGCAGGCTAAGATGCAGCGGACATTGCTGGAGAGAGGAAAACTAAACACTGCACCAACTGCTCCTATGGTCTGGTGGAAACGCTGTGCCACCAACCAACCACCCCATATAATATTAATTCATCTTTCTGCTGAAAAAGGTTTCAAAAAGTAGGATCCAGTGAGCCAGAGAAAATGCCCAATCAAAAGCTGTGATTGCCTCTCCTCTAAGCTAATCAGTAGTCATTTTGAGTGACCATTCACCTGTTTGGTTTCCAAAGTAAATCAACCAATCACAAGGAAGCAGAAATTACTATAAAATCTGCATCCCTGGGATTTGTGGAGTTTTTCGCAATTACCCTGTTTTGCATTGAACCCTTTGCCTTGTGTCAACCTAGTGAACGCTTCACTTTACAACACGCTTGAGATTACTATTACAAGCTATTTCAGCATACTTAAAAGGTTCAATACCAAATTTGACCTTAAATTAATACCAGAATTCGACGGGTCTAATCCCAACCAGTCTATAGCGGAGTGGATAGAAAAAGTAGAGCTCATATGTAGCTAATGTGACAAAGACAACCGAGGGGATTATCCCACTTCATCTTTGCGGTGGAGCTCTTACAGTGTATTAACATATGGGAACACACTTAGGAGAAAAGATCAAGAGGCTGTTCACGCACGACAGACTTAGACAAAGTCTGTAGGGATACTAACCTGCAGAAGAAAAAAAAAAGAAGGAAGAACTCTCAACAGCTATACAAAATCGGATCAAATAGTGGAATATAGTCGGGGAAGTCAGAGTTTGTTTGATCCTGTGGTGAGGGAGGTATGTTTTGTTACTAGTTTTACTCTGTCTCCTTGCTTTTTATGATTTTGCTCTTAGGTCATTGAGAATTTGATAATCAAAGGCTGCAAGGATTGTGACCAACCACAGCTTTGACAGCCCAAGGGATCCCCGTATTAGGGAACTTGGGTCAAAGACTTAAACTTGTTGATGCGGAGTCAAAAATTATGGTTTTTAAATCACTCAATAATAAAGTTCCATCACAACAATAGGTCTGGTTAGTCACTTAATAGTAACTATCATGTGACCAATGTCTTGTTGGAGGGTGATCAATGAATAAGTTACTTCTCTCGCATTTTGTTAGGCAGTGAAGTCTGAATTTTCAGAAAAAGTGATCAATTTAGCTTAAACATACAAATTTTCAAAAACAAATAAAAAGGAGGGGGGTTTTCAAAATATAAGTAAATGTTGAAATTTTCAGCCCTCTAGCTCCATTGATGCTGCCTGTATGCATGATACATATAGGTTTCTTCCGTTTTGGCCAACAGTTGTGGCGAAGAAGAACGTGGTGACTTACAGTGGCAATCCAAGCGACTATGGGTGGCGTCTGTAGAAGCACAAAAACAAAGCCGTTTTAATAGACAGATATGTATGCTAATTTTTGTTCTTCTGGCCAATCAAATGTCTCTGGGCTATAAAAAGACATTGCTTTTTCAGAGACGAGAAAAGGTTTGAGCTCAGTTGGCTACTTGAATTTTAGGGTGGATTCAGCCATTTGTTTCCATTCAGTTATTAGTTTGAGTTTGTAATAAAGTTTCATCTTTTCTTTTCAGGTATCCTCATGACAATAACGGTTATCGGTCTTATGCTGGTACAAGGAATGTATGCCTATTACATTGCAGTCTTCATATCATTAGTATTTGGTAAGTAACCTTTTCAAAATTTCCTGTATCAATCTTCTGGGCCAACAAACGATTAGTTACTTCTGCCTACAAAGTTGGAGAGGTATATGTATTCGGTCATGTATTTCCAAACGGACTCTAAATTTCAATGATATTTTGTGCAAGGGAAGAGATTCAGGAATTTGTGTTTTGATTGAGAGATACTTTTCTGTATACACTCATGACTGTCCACAAAATATTCCCAAAGAGATATAATTAAAAGGAAAAAAAAAAAAAAAAAGAAAAGAAAAGAAAGAAAAAAAGTGGGCAGTGGGCCATGGAAGCGATTAACATTTTTGGGCGGATCCATGCACACTTACTTTCCCTGGCAACAGCGTTGGAAGAGGTACGGTTCCCCCAACTCCTACCTGCAAGGAAGCAGCAGGTTTTAAAGCAGTGATTCCCAAATTGGGCCCACCACTCCATTGGGGGACCTGGAATGTTGAACTTAATTATGTCCCTTGCATTTTGGAGAGCTACTGAGGACTTTCAGGAGTTATCTTCCTTGGTGGGTGGCTAGGTTTAAAAAGAGAGACATGTGTTTGGCAGACCTCTGTATCTTACCAGGATTATTCAGGATTCTGGATCAGTTGGGGAGTTGATCGTTACAGAATTCTGATCGAGAAAGAGTCAACTCTGCAACTCACATAAGCAAATATTCCAGTAATAGAAAGTTGGTGTATCACCGACTTTATTATGGTAATGACAGCATTAAAAGCACACCCGGTCTTTAAAGGGTGAAGATGACAAATATATTTTTGTTTATAAAATGTTTAAGTTGAAAAAAAAATTGGAGGGGGGGGGGTGAAGCATATGCTTCAAAAGAGGGTGATAGCACGAAAAAGTTTTGAAAGGTTGCGCTTGTATACATGTACCTCTGAATGCCACAGAAGTGATTAAAAAAGGAAAATAATAACAGTCACTCAATAGAAACTCTAGTGACCATTTTTTAGCAGCATGCCATGTTGGGGGTAATCAATGAATAAATCACATCTCAGGTGTGTTTTGTTAGGTAGTAATCACTAGAAATGGTCTGCTGTTTGTTGTGCTGGAGGTCCGAGGAGCAAAAGCCAAGTAAACAGGTCACCAACATATATAGTTTCTGTTGATAAAAGGACAGACAGGGACAGCTCGAGCAGTTTTGTGCTTGGCTCGTCACCTAAAGCCACGTGTTTGGGACTTGTACTGTGAATTATGTTGTAGCGGCTCAGAGTTTATGATAACTAAACGAGAAAGTGCCCCTTGAAGGTATCGTTCCAGTGTTGCAGCATTGACGTGCCGTTGGACTCATTGCATCAAAACTGTCAGTGTTTTTACCCTCCCCACTTCTACTACAAAGACCAACTTAAGAACTGAAGAAACCTATGATGACAGTTTTAGTGGACGGTTTCTAAAATACAAGACTAAGCAAGAAGACCAGATCCGATGGTCATGAATAAGGAAAGAAAAAAAAGAAGGACCTGCCAGATGGACGTGGCTGTGCCAACAGATCAGAGTGAATGTGAAAGAAAAGGAGAAATTGGGAAACACCAGGACCTTCCCTGGGAGCCCGAGAAAGGTGTGGAATATGAAGGTTAGGATAGTGCCCATAATAGTAGGTGCACTTAGAACTATGCAAGAATGAAGGAATCAAGGTTAAGTGTACAGACCACAGCATTGTTGAGGTCTGCAAGGATACTGAGAAGGGGGCTGGAGACTTGAGGAAAATTGCTGCCACTGTCATCAGCAATGACCAGACATATGGTGTGAACATACAAATGCATCAATGACCAATCACAAATACCAATAGGGAATTCTTTTCACTCATCCTGTATTTTTTTTTTTCTAAAATGGAAAATAAAAGGGCTGTAATTGATTCATAACTTTAT
>VCCN01002452.1:3329185-3342113 GCA_006491835.1 Architeuthis dux
AGTGTAATCCTTGTACAAGTCAACTCAGCCGCTTCAAGGTACCGACCACACGGGCAGTCACCCAGGGCGCCAAGTGCTAGGGGGCCTGTCATGCGAGACAGGACTGTCCAAAAATAAACTAAACAGAATAAATCTGATAATTAAATACTTTGTTGTGGTGAAACTAAGAGAAACAATTGGCAAAGGAAATTCTCATGACCGACGATAAGCACATTTAATTAGTGCATTGTAATTTAAATTGATTAGTATATAGCACATACACTCATACATATAAACGAGGTCTATCCTGGCCAAGGAAGCTTTGATAAACTTATTTCAGGGATTCCAAGGTGTGTTCCAGAATATTAACCCTTTGAGATTCAACATTTGCTTAGATCAATAGATGACCCATAGAAAAGATGTAAATTTATCTAACAAACCTTTTACAAAAAAGATGAACTTAAACTTCTGACCAAAACCCAACATGAAAAACCGGATATGCGACGATTTCTGGAGGATCGCGAAGAGAAATGGACGCGTCGGCTCAAAACATTACTAATATGGAACTGAACCACCCTCAGACCTCAAACTCTTTCTACCCAAAGAATTCCCGTTATGACTAGACCACATCAAGTTGGTATAAACCGTGGATGTTCTCTTACATAAATCTAGTCAACTTAATATACTTTGTTAAAAACATTTTCGCATGTTTTCCCCTTGAAAAAGGTGACGTAGTCATCGAAACTAGTTGGGAAGTTTCAATAGAAATCGCTTTTCCTTTGGCATTCTATTTCTTGTCCAATGAGATATATAATATATATATATATATATATAGTTCTATCTCACTGTGAAACATAAATAATACTATACTTTAAAAGGAGCCGAGATTCAGCTTGCCCAGGGCACCAGGAATCCTAGGGCCGCCCCTGACCGTAAATATGTACAGGTTGATTAGTTATAGAAGATCAAATTAGATTCGTGGTCAAGGATCAATAAGTGGAAGGTCTTGTTTCAGAAGATTTTCTTTTACGGCATATTGACCCTTGGTGGGTCATTTAGTGCCGAATT
This sequence comes from Architeuthis dux, assembly GCA_006491835.1. Taxonomy (NCBI): domain Eukaryota; kingdom Metazoa; phylum Mollusca; class Cephalopoda; order Oegopsida; family Architeuthidae; genus Architeuthis; species Architeuthis dux. The sequence goes on from VCCN01002452.1 coordinate 3,330,233, forward strand.
TAGTGGGGGGGGGGTCCCATGTCCCCGTGACTTGATGGGTGAGAATCCCAAATGCCTGAGACAAATGACACGAGAACCGGGATAAAGGGAGGGGATTCTAAAAGCTCAGGACGAATCCTGAGCATGATCGCCTCCCGACCAACTGGCCAAGATATCCTGTGCAACTTCTCCCAGGACGATACCCGAGCATGCCACAAGGACCCCCGAAGAACCGTAGTTCTGAGCTTCGAGGCCATGCCGGTTTCGAAGAACAGAACACTTTGATCTTAGCCAAAAGGCCGGGAAGCCATCTTCAGAAGACCCGTTCTCCCAGGCTGTACATTCCTATTGCACTAAGAGGGGTAGTGTCAGGGATATTCCTTGATGCCTGTGGCATGCTAGAGACAAGGACGCGGGAACTGGACAAGGACCTCTTTTCCACATCTGTGTGGGGCACTACATTAAGAAAGGCCCTGCGTTGTATTGCATCAATGTGGGATTGTGTTTAAATATATAGATTCAGATCAGTTTTAAATCTTATCAAAGATCAGTTCTGAAGTAAATTATTATATCTTCCTGTTTTCGGTTGGGGGTAACGAATATCGGAGTCCCTCAATATAGCGCAGTTTACGTTTTAATGTGGACCCCAGCATAGAGCGGCCTTACAATCATGTCCCTTACAAACCGAAGACATTACTGACAATTAACGATGAAATTAGTGTTGGATATTTAGGCAGCTGTGACTGAAGCCGTGTTGAAAACTATAAACAGGATATCGACGAGAACCTCAAACTGCAAGGTGCCCAGGGCTGGAAACAGACACGCCGAGTGTTCAAAGGTCATAAACTGGATATTGACTGAGCCCTGACTGCAGATGGCGGGCTGGAAATTCAGCGTGCTCGTTCGAACCCGATAAAAGCGACACCGGAGGCCCGCGGAAGGCCAGAGAGCAGCTGGGCCTGGGACCACGGAGCCAGTTCCCCTGTTGGAAACTGTGTCGGCTCCCCTCTATATCTCTCCTACTCTTCATTCTCCACCTTGGCACGATGTATCTGATGCAAATAAAAAAGATATCCTCATTTTTATAAACCAAGGATCCCCCCCGGGGGACCAAGGGGGAGATACAACACACTTGCACAGACTCCAAAGACAATTTGATTAGAGAATACAGTTTATGGATTGTATGTACAGGTACCCCCACCTGCGAAAAGCGAAATTAGCGTTTATTTTCCAGCGAGTCGTTATAGAGGCAGCGCGCATCCTCTTCTACACCCAACAATAAACAGTATGTAGTCTTGTCGAGACATTTCCTTTCAACCGCTTGAATAGCAAGGGCAGCATAGCACATATTTAATAAGCGTGTAAACTCAGAGCCGCTTTAAGTTACCAGCAATACGGGCAGTCACCCAGGGCGCCAAATGCTAGGGGGCGACTGTCAGGTGTCGGAGACGGGACTTTCCAAAAACAAAAAGGAAAATAAATTGTTTTAAATCTGACAGTTAAATACCTTGTTGTGGTGTATTGGCAAAACGGAAATTCATGACCGACTACAATCTCATTTAATTAGTGGATTGTAATTTAAATTGATATCTAGTACAAATTATATAATAACCACTGGAACATGTTAAAAGATTGTTCCGGTGTTAGCTGAAATCTTCGAGAAGCCCCTCTCAGCCTTCCGCAGAAACAGAAACCTAGGCGATTTCTTAGGTACTAAAACAATTAGTAACTATAAAGTACTAGGTAGAAAAAGTGAATTAAACCCGTACAAATGTGTGCCGTATACAAAGAATAAAAATACAAGCGCAGTGACCAAATTAACCACACAGGTATTTTGTACAGTTGCCAAATTGGTATTTCTTTTATCTTTCAGGGGGTAAATTGTTTTAGTACCCAGGTTATTTATCACCGAGTTTTGTAAAAAGGTTTTCGCATTCTTCCATTGGAAAGTGACGTAGTCAGTGGAACTAGTTAGTAAGTTTTCCAGTAAAAATAACTTCACCCTTCATTGGTATTCTATTTTTTGTTTATATATAAAGTTTTAGATACTTTTTCAAAATACATCAGCCCTTTTGTTACTTCAGGTATGTCGATGACACCTTTGTTATGCTTGAATCTGAACAGAGGGCTCTTGATTTGTTTGCGAAGTTCAATGCCTTACATCAGGCTCTACAATGGTGCGGAGATGTGAACAGTTTCGTCACTAGCATCTACAGAAAACCGACTTTCACAGAACTGTATACCGGATGGTCGTCCTCAGTGCCCAAAAGCCGGAAAATTAATTTGATAAGGACTTTGGTTCGTAGGGACTTGAAGATTTGTTCAGAGTCAATGTTGGCAGTGGAACTTGAAAACAAGATATTTTTAGAAAATGGTTTCCCCAATGACATTATTTCACAAACCATTGATAGAAAGATTTCTCTGCTGCAAAATTGTTCGGCCCTCCAAAATGTCCCGTATACATCAAGTTGCCCTTCATTGGCTCGAGCAGCAATATATTTGCAAAACAAATTGCCGATTGTATTGGCAAATGTTTCTTTTCTGTTAATACTCGGGTTGTCTTTAAGACCAGAAGTATGTTTCCATCCTTTGTGAAGGACCACCTGCCAATTAATCAGTGCAGTTCCGTTATATATAAGTTCCAGTATAGGTGTGATGCCTTCTGCATTGGTAGGACCTCTCAGGTTGGAAAAAAGTATTTCGTTATTTCGATTTTCACCGTTGGTTGGCTGCCATCGGCCAACATATAGTGTGCCAATGGCTTCAGTGATGGTTGGTTCACCGTTTTGCATCGCGCCTCAAGTCCGTTTCATTTAAAAGTTCTTGGAGCAATTGCAATTAGGAAGCCCCCTCTTTGTGTACAAGACGACTTTGCACACACCCTGGAACTTATTCGTGATTTCGGTTAGTTTCTGGGGGTGGTGCAGGTCTTTTCTTCATCTATCCATCGTCTCTTTCATATTTTATACTCATTCGAAATTTAGTCGATAATAGTGAATTCTTTTTTTGGATTCCATTTTCTTGCTTTTCACCGCTTGGTAAAGACGGTTAAAAGCAAGAAAATGGAATGGTTTTAAAACATCCTTGAACTGTCTATTAATCTTGCACGCCGATGAAACCTCTGATGAAGAGTCGACTGAAAAGTACTTTAAGTTTACAAAAGAAAAACATAATAAATAGTGTCTTTCACTTTCTACTTTTCTGTTTAACACCCTTCTCATGTTCCCGCTTATTCAAGTCATACATATTATAGAGATGGGGAAAAGACTAACCGATTGGTGTCCATGGGACAGTAAACGAAGAAGGAAAAGACCAGACAAGATGGAGGGACGAGATAGAAAAATTTGCCGGTAAGACGTGGCAGAGGCTAGCACAAGATAGGCCTTTCCAATCTCCTTACATGACAACCTTTGTCCAACAGTGGACTTATAACGGCTGATGATATAATTTCTCACTGTAAAACACAAATAAGATAATACTATACTTAAAAAGAACACCGAAGTTCAGCTTGCACAATAAATTCTTTACCAATTATCAGAAGACTGGTCAATATATTGAATCGGAATTGGCAAGTAATTTCCTTTGTATACAGGCCAGAAGAGGCCTTCTGAGAGAGAGAGGGTGCAGCCGATGCATCGCCCAAGTGGAGTACCCCCAAGAGTTTATTGGGTAGAACCGAGTATCAAAACGTTTAAGTCAATACGATACGTTCATTAATAAAATAGGTTGACTACCATTCACCGCCAAGCGAATATAGTGTGACGTGCTTAAAGGGTTATAACAGATGAAAACAGGATGGCTAAAGGACGCGGGTGTTTGTGCAGCATACCAAGCAATCAAGTTGACTTATAAACCAGAGGAGATCAATTAAAACTATTTCACCATGTATAATCATACCGCCCGATTGAGCTCCAATTTTGAATGAAAAATGCATTATCCTGTGCATACAACAATTGTTTCCATAGATAATACGCATCTGGATTTCTAAGCTCAAAACTTTCAGGGAAAAAAATGCTGATTATACATGGTGGGATACGATAGCTAGAAAATACCTCACAACGACGAATGAAATAAGCATGGTTTTCAAGAGCCACCTACCTCTAAAGAGAGGTATGTATTTTTATCCCATGACCCAGTGCAGGGGCGTTGGGGCACCACAGATTTATCATGGGTCAAGGGGGAGTGATTTGTTTAGCGGCAGGTGAACCCTTGATGGGTCATTGAATGCCGAAATCAGTTTAAAATTCCAAAGAAAACCTTTCAAAGTCGCAAGCCTATCTTTTTAAACTAGAGTCTTGCGACTTGAAAGAACAGGTGGCCCCTGTAGGGGATGCAGTCGGCGTATTCTAGGCCTCAATGGTGAGATAGCTATCCCTCTCCACGCTGGTTTGCGATCTTAGACTGGTTGCTAACCATAGCTAAAGAGGAGTCATGCCTTTCCCAAGGGTATTAGTGTGAAGTGAACACAAACTTAACCGTTCGTCCACACCGCACATTAGGCGTGTCACACCGATCACCGTGGCAGAGTGTCTCCGGCTCTGTGGACCGTTGGGTTCAATCCATGGCAGAGTCATACCAAAGACTTTTTAAAAATGCATCTCTGCTAAGCACCCAGCTTAATGAGTAATCTAAGACGTGCACACGCCGGGTGGTGCGGTTAGCGGCGTTTCTAGTTAGGGTGGGGGGTACAAAACTCGAAATGCAAGTGACGAGAAATCTTCATTTTTATACTTCACGTTGATAAATCAAACAATTTTCATATAGTTGGGCGCTAATTCACTTTCGCAACCCCAAGCTGTCAGACAAGGGAGGTTATTCACAAAACAAAAAACAAAGTGAGTTAACATGGTATATTTCTTCGATTTTACCAAAAAATAAACGAAATCATTTTTCGATTTCTATAAAAATATTTAAATTTAAAAAAAAAAAAAAAAAAAAAAAAAAAAAAAAAAAAAAAAAAAGTTCACATTAGAATTTGAGGAATATATTTATAAGAAAGAAAAAACACATCGGAACTTCGATTTTACCCGCATTTAATAGCAATTCTCTCCCGTAGAATCGCCACTGGGCGCGGTACCTACATATACCTACTCCGGTCAACTAGTAATTTTATTTGGACGGCGTTGGATTGAGTACACAGAAGTTTTCGCTTGTATGTTCTCAGCGATACCCACTGACGCGATATGCTATCTTGTCCCAAAACACAAGGTGCAGGGGACCGAAAAGCCTGTACTGAGTTACGGGACTATCTGCCTAGTCGTAATAAGAAACTACAAAGACAGAAAGAAATGATCACTTCCAATCACTATTTTACCGACTATACAAAAATGGCTTAACCCCCCCCCCCCCCGAGGATAAAGGTTTGTGGCAAAACCACGATAAACAAAGTTTACATTGTAAGGGTATATAACCAATGCAGCTTCGATTGTCACTTGTGGAGCTGAAACATGGAACCGAACCAAAAGACTGGCTCCTCTCAAACTGAGGACAATACAAACTGCACAAGAAAGGAACATTCTTAACATCCCATGGAGAGATAACAAGTGTTGTGAATTACAAATAGCAAACCAGTATTGAGTTTGGGTGTTGTCGCCCTTTGTCACTCAACAGGTGGCGTCTTTAAAAGACGCCATCATAAATTGAGTATTAGGAGGAGAATAATGACGTAGGAGCGGACCTTTCTGGGGGTTTCTTTTTACTTTAATATCAAAGTGTATTATCTGTTCCAAAATTTATCCAGTTACTGTTACCTCTCAACATTCACCTTTTCTCCTTCCCTCGGTGGGGCTAAACTCCCCGCTCTAGGTTCTTTCGTATGACAATTCGACCGTAGTTGTTCCCCCACACATAAAGCAACTAGAGTTGTCAGCTGGGTGAAAGGCCCAAAATGAAAGGTCGCCCTACGGGTGAGAACCTGACCCCAACCATGCCGGAGGAGAGTAGTGACACCTCCGAGCATGAAGGATGGCCTGCCATCCTGACATGTTTGGAACCACTGCACTAAATGTTGAAGGGGGGGGACAAGGAGCCAGGCGTCCGGGCCCTCAAATCAAGCTACACCCTTGTCTAGACAAGCTTACAAGTAGGAATAGGCAAGCAACCCTTTACAAACAGTTTGCTGTCCTGGGGGAATAAATCTGTGCTATTTATTGAATTTTTAAACCATACAATTTCGACAATGAAGAGACATGTTCTACATTTGAATAAAAGATGCGACAAAATCAAAATGCTCTTCCAAGTTGTGATATGACGAAAGTTATACTGTGAACGAAACGTCTACAGTATAACTTTCGTCATATTCATCTTTTGACAGTGGTGTAAGTGCTGTGGGATGGCTTTCCCTCACTATCTACAGGGTGGGGGAGAATTAACTCTTAATTAGAAATTATATGTAACTTTTGTAAATATTGCTTTTCCTGTGGGGGTGGATGAAAGGTGTTCTGCACCAAACCACAAACTTTGAATCAACTGGAGGAGTGCATTCAACAGGTTATGGCCAACATACCGGATTTCCTGCAAAGGTCTATAGAGGCCATACCGAAACGCATGCAAATTCTACCATTGTATGGTCCAAAGTGAAGCTAGTTTGACTTCAATCGACCAATGAATAAAGTTATTACCAATACAGAGTTTCTTTCCACCCACCTTGTATATACTACTAAAATTCTCCATTTGAAACATAACAGGTCTTGTTAATCATTCGATAGAAACCGTCTCGTGACACGCATTTTGGCAGCATGTCGTGTTGGGGTTTATCAATTGGAAAATGGGGTGATCATTAAAAAGTCTGAATTTTCAAAAAGCAAGCTTGAATGCTACAGGACAACTACTAAGGGATCAATTTAGCATGAACTTACATTGAATATTGAACCCCCACTAAAAACCCAGTATGGGTGTGGAGAGATTTAAAAAAAAAAAAAAAAATATTCTAGACATAGTAAATGTTTAAATGTTCAGCCCTCTTAACTTCATTGGTGCGGCCTGTACGAGTCATACACATAGCCAGCCAGCTTAAAAACTGAAGAAACTTGTGTCGACAGTTTGTTGACAGTTTCTAATTAGCCAATATATGTCCAAATACTCATTCGATATGACGTCAAAACTTTTGAAATTGGTCTTCAAAACGCGACCTATACACGAGTATATACGGTAATTCATTTGACGTATACAAGTTGCAACTGAGCAGAGTCCTACAATCGTTGACGTCTCCTTGTCCACAAAGATCTATTTATATAAATACAGTTGAATCCGCCTAATAGGACCAACGGTTATTAGGACCAGCCGCTAATAGGACCAATGTTGTAAGAACCAATTCAAACACATGTAATCATCGCTAATTTGCTTCGTTTATTATGTCCAATGCGCCGTTTATTTGGACCAAGCGACAGTGCTACTGAATTAAGATTTTAAATAAAATGATAGAATTACTAAAAATATTTGTCAGTTCTCAAAACTTTCAAATATTTTTAGCTCGTGACTCACTGCAAGTTGTTCCCCTTGAAATCAAAAACTGCATTAAAAAAAAAAAAAAAATTGAGTTCGGCCAAGCCGGTTATTGGGTCCAAAATCGTTGATCCCGATGTGGTTCTATTAACCGGAATAGACTGAATATTTAATAAAGCCGACCATATTTCTACCTGAAGTCATGTGACAAGATAGGTAATGAATAGGAATTGGATCACTTGGGTGTTTTGGAATAGATAACAGCAAGAGCCCTTGCAGACAAAGCGTATAAATCTTTAAAATAGTCAGCTATGGGTAAAATAGGTCAGATGTTCTTTAACCTTGTAAAAAGCAGTTCATCTAAGAGAAGGCAACTGACAAAAAAACCTACAGCTCGACAATCGCCTTGGCAGTCTCAGCCCGCCGACCTACTTCGAAAAGAAGAAAAAAGTCACCGAGCCTAAAGAGTGAATTCAGTGTACTTGAACATCGCGTGCGGTAGAAAAATTCTCGCAAACCAGGAATAAATCAGTTTGGGTAGGGCTACCAGTCAGCTAATACGCCAGTCCATCCAAATATGTCGGTCCAGTGGTGTAAGTGGACAATCCACGAATTAGAAGGCCACATCTGGCTTTATATAAAGTTCCGGACCGATTAGAGAGGCTGATCGCGCAGGCAGCCTAAATATATTGAGGGCCTGGTTCCTGGGGATTCGTCGCCCAGACAGCACATCCTTATTGCACTAAGGGACACACCCTGGGTCTGCCGAGGCATTTCTTTCTCTAAGTTCAGGATTTTTCCCCCGCGGACCAAGAGGGCTATACAACATGAGGACGCACGTCGTATAGCAATGATCAGCAAGCTAAATATGCTCGCCGAAGTCACTTTACACTAGTTGATCTTTATAAAGATCAACTAGTGTAAAGTGCCGTTCGAGTCGGTGAAGGATTATGGTAGTATGGGGCCCTGTATCATACGTCATTTAATAAGACACGTAAAGTATTTTCCTTTTTTTATTTTTTATTTGCTATACAGCCAGATAATATAAATTAGTGAGGCCGCTTACCCAAATAATTGTGCATTTTGTGATAAAAGCATGAAATTTGACACTTATAGCCAAAGGCATTCCAAAATAAATCTGGATATTGAGCTATTATGACAAAAACTATGTATGGTAAATAAATTCAACTAATGTCCTCAATATATCCATTGCCGATAGGAGAATGGATCTGAAAACAGTTATCACTAGCAGCCATTTTCGTTTTTATTTTTGTACAGCGGCTATAACTTAAGTTTCAAAATATACGATGCATAAATAGGAATGTACGTATTACATCGATACAACACTCCCGTTAAATAATCTATTAAAATAATTACCCTGATTAAAAGATAATTAGCAAATGGATCACTAACCTTAAACACCCAGTCGGTCATAAAAGTTGAAGGCAGTATAGTACTATAGTAATAGAGCAAATGCAGAATCACCGAATCGGAATTGATAGCTTGCTAACATTTAGCGCGGGTCCCTTGAAATTGTGGGGCCCTACATTTGTTACAAACTTAATCCGGCACTGGTTGGAGTTATTCTCTGGAGACCTGTTAAGAGCATCCAAGGATCTTTTCCTGAATAACCATTTAATTATGGCCAAGAAGCGTCCAGAACAACGCCTGAATGGGGTTCAGAAGACAAATTAAATTCTGGGCACTCTGGTTCGGAAAATACCGCCAGCGCAGATAAGGATCATTAGGGAAGTACACCTGGAAGCCCGGAAACCAATGAAGGTGTGTGGGGTTTTTTTCTTGGGGGGGGGGTCACTTGTCAGAGTTGACAAGGGAGGTAGCAGCGTTTATTCCTGTTACTGCCTGTGGAAAAAGCTCTTTTATAATGCTGTTGTCAGATTGCGCATTCGGGGCCTGAGAGGGGGGTTCATTGCAGTGGGGCCTGAGGGCTCAGGGAGAGGGGGCGGAGTCCCAAGGGAGACTTGAGAGTTTGTGTACAGCTGTTTATCGAAACGTCTAAGTAGATACAATTTGTCCATTAATAAAATAGGTTGACGCCATCGTTTACCAGCGAGTGAAAAGGGATATAGATGAAAACAGGATGGCTACAGGATAAGGGTGCTTGCGCATATTCTCTCTCTCGAAGGCCCACTTTTTCACTCACGTGGCGAAGTTCTTTCATAACGCTGTTACGTTCCTCAGGTTACAGGAGGACTGAGGGGGTCACCATGTCCGATGAAGGAGAAAAACCTTTAAAAGAAAATCAAGAAGCGACAACGGGAGAAAGAACGACTCCGTGAGAGACGGAGGACATCTGACAAGAGTTTCACCAGACTCTTGAATAGAATTAAGCTGAGAAATGACGCATTGATATAAACACTATTAAAAAGGTCTGAATCAGCGCGGACGTTCGAACCCGATAAAAGCCACAGAGCGTCCTCGGAGGCCAGAGAGATCACTTACGCTTGGGACGAAGACAGGACCCGTATGTACTGCTGTCCAAGAAAAGTGTCGGCTCTCATTGTCTCCCACCCCATCTTCATTCTCCGCCACAACAACGTATCTTATAAATAAAAATCTCATTTTTCTCCAAGTTCAGGATTTTCCTCCCACGGACCAAGAGGGCTATACAACATAAGGACGCACGTCGTATAGCAATGATCAGAAAGCTAAATATGCTCGCCGAAGTCTTATAAAGTTCAACTTGTGTAAAGTGCTGTTCGAGTCAGTGAAGGATTATGGTGGTATGGGGCCCTGTATCACACGTCATGAAGGGGCCCCAAGGAAATACGCTCAATAAAACAGCCAGATAACAAATTAGTGAGGTCGCTTAGCCAGATAATTGTGCATTTTGTGATAAAAGCATGAAATTTGACACTTATAGCCAAAGGCATTCAAAATAAATCTGGATATTCAGCTATCATGAATTTTCAATGTCGTCCATGTTTTCATTAATATGTTTCACATTTCATTAATTTTTTCGTGTTCATCTTTGTACATCGGCTATAATTCAGTTTTAAATATATGATGCATAAATACGAATGTACGTATTACATAGATACAACACTCGTTAAATAATTACCTTGATTAAAAGATAATTGGCAAAAGTATCGCTAACCTTAAACACCCAGTCGGTCATAAAAGTTGACAATATAGTACTATTAGTAATAGAGCAAGTGCAGATTCACTGAATCGGATAGCTTGCTAGCATTTAGCGAAGGACCTTGAAATTGTGGGCCCCTACTTTTGTTACATAATCCGGCACTGGTTGGAGTTATTCTCTGGAGACCTGTTAAGAGTATCCAAGGATCTTTTCTTGAACCACTATTTAATTATGGCCAAGAAACGTTCAGAGGTTTAAACACAAATTAAAATCTGGGCCCTCTGGTTCGGGAAATACTGCCAGTGCAGATAAGGATCATTAGGTTGCATGACCTGGAAGACCCGGAAACCAATGAAGGTGTGCTGGGTTTTTTTGCGGGGGTGGTCACTTGGTCTTTGTCAGAGTTGACAATAGCAGCGTTTATTCCTGTTACTGCCCGTGGGCGACGAAGCTCTTATAATCCTGTTGTCATATTGTGTTTTCAGGGCCTGAGTGAGGGGTGCAGCAGGTGCATTGCACTAGGGCCTGAGAGCCCATGGAAAGGGGGCAGAGTCCCAAGGGGAGCCCGAGAATTTGTGTACAGCTGTTTATAGAAACGTCCAAGTAGATACGATTTGTCCATTAATAAAATAGGTTGACTATTGTTTACTGGCGAGGAAAAAGGGTTATAGCAGACGAAAACATGATGGCTAAAAGACGAGGGTGCTTTCCCACATTCTAAAATGTATTTTGTGATTAAAGCATGAAATTTGACACTTGTAGTCAAAGGCATTCAAAAAAATCTGGATATTGAGCAATCATGAATTTTCAATATCGTCCATGTTTTCATAAAAACTATGTATGCTAAACAAATTCAACCAATGTTCTCTATCATATCCATTGCCGATAGGAGAATTGATCAGAAAACAGTTGTCACTGGCAGCCATTTTCGTTTTTGTACAGCGGCTATGACTTAAGTTTCAAATATACGATGCATAAATACGAATGTACGTATTACATCGATACAACACTCCCGTTAAATAATCTATTAAAATAATTACCCTGATTAAGAGATAATTGGCAATAGAATCACTAACCTTAAACACCCAGTGGTCATAAATGCTGAAGGCAGTATAGTACTATAGTAATCGAGCAAGTGCAGACTCACCGAATCGGAATTGATAGCTTGCTAACATTTAGCACGAGACCCTTGAAATTGTGGGGCCCTATTTTTGTTATTCCCTGGACACTTGGACCATTCAGGGATTCAGAAGTTTAAACACAAATTAAATTCTGGTCCCTCTGGTTCGGAAAATACCGCCAGTGCGGATAAGAATCATTAGGGAAGTACACCTGGAAGCCCGGAAACCAATGAAG
>VCCN01002452.1:3342408-3364144 GCA_006491835.1 Architeuthis dux
TACGATTTGTCCATTAATAAAATAGGTTGACGCCATCGTTTAGCGGCGAGTGAAAAGGGTTATAGAAGATGAAAACAGGATGGCTACAGGACGAGGGTGCTTGCGCACATTCTAAAATTCCTCTCGAAGGCCCACTTTTTCACGCACGTGGCAAAGTTCTTTCGTAACGCTGTTACGTTCCTCAGGTTACAGGATGACAGAGGGTCACCATGTCTGATGGAGGAGAAACACCTTGAAAAGAAAATCAAGAAGCTACAAAGGGGAAAGAACGACTCCGGGAGAAACGGAGGACATCTGACAAGAGTTATTAACAACAAGACCTGCAAATCAAATGGACGCCAATTAACCAGGGAATTGATTGATGGATTTGTTTAGCGGACCCCATATCAACCCTCGATAGGTCATTTAATGCCGAAATCAGTTTATAATCCCAAAATAGTGTCTTGCTACTTCAGTAAACGGTTATTTTTTAAAATTAGTCTTGAGAGTTTGGTGGCGCCTGTTAGGGGGGTGGTCTTATGCCTCTGCAGGGCATGTTGTCAGCGTACTCCAGGCCCCAGCCGACAGGGTACTTTTCGTACTTTGTACTAAAGTCGTGACATTATGATACGTTTGGTACTACGCTCAAACAATTTGGTACATTTGGAAAATTTTCGTTCAAGCTTGTTCAACAGTACAAGTAAAAACTTCATTCAGATGAAAATAACTCAAATATTTAAAAAATGCTTAAGTTGGATACATTTCTTTTAATTCTATTAGTACTTAATATGCTTTTTATTTGGTACATTTTGGCCTAAGCATTTGGTACATTTGCTACAGCCCTGATGAACAGGCCTCTGGCCTCAGCTGGAAGGACACTAGACAGGCTCATGCAAAGATGTAGCTGAAGGGGCCCCATTTTAAAACGCCCCCTGGCCCATCAAAAGTTATAGTTTACTGTAACTGTCAAATATCACTAAATGTTGCAGGGGGGGGGGGGCACTCGTAATTTCATGAATAGTTCACCTACTGCATTTCTACTAACATATAATAACAAATCTCAATACATGTTGGGAGGGGGCCCTGAAGAAGCTGAGCCCCTGGTGCTGTCATTCGACCGCACATTCAAGATATTGTAGCTAAAAAGCAATGTCAAGTATCTCATAAAATATGCTTTGGATTCTGTTCAATAAATAGACTGAAACATGTATTTTTTCAGATTTCAATTTAGGGGGGATTTTTAAATGAATTGGTTGAAGATTTGAGGGGTCAGGGTCCAAGGGGAGGGGGTGAAAAGTTTAAGAACCACTGTTCTAGCAGTTTTGGAGGCCGACAGAATAGCTTCAAAGATTCGAAGTATACGTCAAAAATATACGAATCTGTTATACTGTTTGTATAGAAGCCAGTAGACTTTGATCTTAGCCAAAAGGCCGCGAAGTGATCCGATAATGAATAGGAATTGGATCACTTGAGAGTTTTGGAATAGATAACAGCAGGTTCCCTCTACAGACAAAGCGTATACATCTTTAAACCTGTCAGCTATGGGTAAAATAGGTCAGATGCTCTTTAACCTTGTAAAAAGCAGTTCATCTAAGAGAAGGCAACCGACAAAAAACCTACATCTCAACAATCTCATTGGCCGTCTCAGCCCGCCGACACAAATTAAATGCTGGTCCCCCTGGTTTGGAAAATACCGCCAGTGCAGATAAGAATCATTAGGGAAGTACATCTGGAAGCCCCGGAAACCAATGAAGGCGTTTTTTTTTGTTTTTTGGGCTTTTTTTTTGGGGGGGGGGTCACTTGTCAGAGTTGACAAGGGAGTTAGCAACGTTTATTACTGTTACTGGCCGTGGACAACGAAGTTCTTTTAAAATGCTGTTGTCACATTGTGCCTTCGGGGCCTGAGAGGGGGGTGCAACCGGTGCATTGCACTGGGGCCCGAGGGACCAATCCCAAAGGGAGCCTGAAAGTTTGTGTACAGCTGTTTATCGAAACGTCTAAGTAGATACGATTTGTCCATTAATAAAATAGGTTGACTCCATCGTTTACCGGCGAGTGAAAAGGGTTATAGCAGATGAAAACAGAATGGCTAAAGGACGCGGGTGCGTGCGCATATTCTAAAATATCTCTCAAAGACCGTGTATGCCGCCCACTTTTTCGGAAACGCGGGGAACGCACGTGGCGAAGTTCTTTCGTAACACTGTTACGTTCCTCAGGTTACAGGAGGACTTAGAGGGTCACCATGTCCGATGGAGAAAAACCTTCAAAAGAAATCAAGAAGCGACAAAGGGAGAAACGGAGGACATCTGACAAGAGTTTCACCAGACTGAATAGAATGTCGCATTGATATACACACTACTAAGAAGGTCCGACTCAGAAAGGTAAATCCTTTATACGAGTACTAACCCCGTACCGTACCACAATTCAAAAGCTGTGTGCCGAATTTCGTATCCGTGGGAAGAGGGTTAGATCAGAGGACAAATATATCCGATTTTTCCCCACTGGGATTAACGAGTAGATCATATGAAAAGAAAAATGGATAAATGTTGGATATTTAGGCAGCCGTGGGCGGCGGTCACAGATTTGTCCCACGTGCTGAGTGTTATAAACAGGATATCGGCCAAGACCCAAACTGCAGAGGCCAGGAACCGGAAAACACACCAGGGGTGGAAAAGTCATAAACAGGATATTGACTAAAACCTCCAGTTGCAGAAGGAGGGCTGGAAAATCAGCGTGGGCGTTCGAACCCGATAAAAGCCACAGAGCGTCCTCGGAGGCCAGAGAGATCACTTACACTTGGGACGAAGACAGGACCTGTATGTACTGCTGTCCAAGAAAAGTGTCGGCTCTCATTGTCCCCCCACCCCTCTTCATTCTCCGCCACGACAATCTTATAAATAAACACATTTTTCGAGTCTTCCTTTTTCTCCAAGTTCAGGATTTTCCTCCCACGGAACAAGAGGGCTATGCAACATAAGGACGCACGTCGTATAGCAATGACCAGCAAGCTAAATATGCTCGCCGAAGTCTTATAAAGTTCAACTAGTGTAAAGTGCCGTTCGAGTCTGAAGGATTAAGGTGGTATGGGGCCCTGTATAATAAGTCATGAAGGGGCCCCAAGAAAATACACGTAATAAAACAATGTTTTACTTATTTTATTTGCTATACAGCCAGATAATATAACAAATTAGTGAGGCCGCTTAGCCAAATAATTGTGCATTTTGTGATAAAAGCATGACATTTGACACTTATAGCCAAAGGCATTCCAAAAAAATCTGGATATTCAGCTATCATGAATTTTCAATGTTGTCGGTTCGGAAAATACCGCCAGTGCAGATAAGTATCATTAGGGAAGTACACCTGGAAGCCTCGAAAACCAATGAAGGTGTGTGGGGGTTGGAGGGGGGGGGGCACTTGTCAGTTGACAAGGGAGGTAGCAGCGTTTATTCCTGTTACTGCCCGTGGACGACGAAGCTCTTTTATAATGCTGTTGTCACATTGTGCCTTCCGGGCCTGTGAGTGGGGTGCAGCCGGTGCATTGCACTGGGGCCTGACTGCTCAGGGAAAGTTCGTGTACAGCTGTTTATCGAAAAGTCTAAGTAGATACGATTTGTCCATTAATAAAATAGGTTGACGCCATCGTTTACCGGCGAGTGAAAAGGGTTATAGAAGATGGCTACAGGACGAGGGTGCATGCGCACATTCTAAGATTCCTCTCAAAGGCCCACTTTTTTACGCACGTGGCAAAGTTCTTTCGTAACGTTGTTAACGTTCCTCAGGTTACAGGATGACAGAGGGGGTCACCAGGTCTGATGGAGAAAGAAGAAAGTCACTAAGCCTAAAGAGGGAACTCACAAATCAGCAAGTCAGTTTAGGTAGCTATATGGCTAGGGCCATGTAACGAAATATACCCAGAGCGTGTTACCGGTAGCCGTTGAAAGTGGCTAGATTTGAAAATAGGGAATTGTGTTAAATTGCGTACATGACATACTGGACAGATAGAGTTACCAGAAACCGCTGAAGGGGGCTAGATTTGAAAATGGGGGCAGTTGGAGTTGGGAGCTGAAGCAGTTAGCAACAGGGTCGACCAGGAGGTCCGCTCCCCGTTAAGGGTAGGTGGGGGTGAGAGCCTGTTATAAGCAGTTACCAGTTTGAGATTTGAATCCGGAGCGACCAACTCGGAAAACTAAATGCAACAGGATTCAGTACATCGATGTAATCCGCAAACCGGCACAGAGATGAACCTGTATATCCGGAGATAAAATCCCAGATTTCAAATTGAAGATCCTTGAATTTTGTCTTTTCTCTCCACACACGTGGGTGAGTCTTACTACGAAGTTAATTTCCCCTCCACAGAGAGATCAGCTCCCGTCAGCAGACCCGGACAGAGTCATCATCAATCACGCAGCCCCGAAAGAAATGATCTACCTACCTCAACATCTTTCTCTCTCGGCGACCAGAAGAAAAAGTACAGATGGCCGTTATGCTACAGCTACCATTCAGCTAATACGTCAGTCGATGCAAATATTTCAGAGTCTAGTGGTGTAATTGGACAATGGATTCGTCTCGCAGCCAGCACATCCTTATTGCACTAAGAGGGGTATAGTTAGTGGGCACACCCTGCGCCCGCACATGGAACAGAGCATTTCTTTTAAACACGCACAAGGTTTCAGACTCTTGAATAAAATTAAGCTGAGAAATGTCGCATTGATATAAACACTAAAAAGGTCTGAGTTTGTGTACAGCTGTTTATCGAAACGTCTAAGTAGATACGATTTGTCCATTAATAAAATAGGTTGACTGCATCGTTTACCGGCGAGTGAAAAGGGTTATAGCAGATGAAAACAGGATGGCTAAAGGACGAGGGTGCTTGTGCACATTCTAAAATTCCTCTCGAAGGCCGCGGCGAAGTTCTTTCGTAACGCTGTTACGTTCCTCGGGTTACAGGACTTAAAGGGTCACCATGTCTGATGAGGAGAAAAACCTTGAAGAAAATCAAGAAGCGACAAAGAACAACTCCGGGAGAAACGGGGGACATCTGACAAGAGTTATTAGCAACAAGACCTGCAAATCATCAAATGGACGCCAATTGACCAGGGAATTGATTGGATTTGTTTGGCGGCATATCAACCCATGATGGGTCATTTAATGCCGAAATCAGTTTAAACTTGCGATAGTCGGTTTTGTTTGTTTTAATAAAAAAAGGTCTTGCGACTTTGCTGCAAAAACAGGTGGCCCCTGTTTGGGTCCTACCCACCTGCAGGGGGTGCAGTCAGCGTATTCTAGGCCCCAGCCGACAGGACGGGGAAATGAATAGGAATTGGATCACTTGGGTGTTTGGAACAGCAAGTGCCCGATACAGACAAAGCGTATATATCTTTAAACTAGTCAGCTATGGGTAAAATAGGTCAGATGCTCTTTTAACCATGTAAAAAAGCAGTTCATTTAAGAGAAAGCAACTGACAAAAGACCTACAGCTCGACAATCGCCTTGGCCGTCTCAGACCGCCGATCTACTGAAAGAAATTCTTTTTAAAAAGGTCACTAAACCTAAAGAGTGAACTGAGTGTGCGAGCTGATCTTCACTTAAACTCGCAAACCAGGAATACATCAGCAAGTCAGTCTAGGTAGCTATATGGCTAGGGCTACCAGTCAGCTAATACGCCAGTCCATCCAAATATTTCGGTCTAGTGGTGTAATTGGACAATCCACGATGTAGAAGGTCACATCTGGCTTATAAAGTTCCAGGTCTTTGACAAATAAATCCAGATTAGAGAGGCTGATCGCGCAGGCAGCCTAAAGAGATTTAGGGCCTGGTTCCTGGGGATTCGTCTCGCAGACAGCACATCCTTATTGCACTAAGAGGGGTATAGTCAGTGGGCACACCCTGCGCCTGCCGATGGAACAGAGCATTTCTTTTAAACACGCACAAGGTTTCAGACTCTTGAACAGAATTAAACTGAGAAATGTCGCATTGATATAAACACTACTAAAAAGGTCCGACTCAGAAAGGTAAAATCCTTTATACGAGTACTAACCCCCGTATCGTACTACAATAGTCTGAAAGCATGTGATAAGAGCATGAAATTTAACACTTATAGCCAAAGGCAAAGAAATCTGGATATTGAGCTAAAATGAATTTTCAAAGTCGTCCATGTTTTTACAAAAACTATGAAAAAGAATTCAACTAATTATGCCCTCAATATCATATCCATTGCCGATAGGAGAACATAAGGATCATTGGGGAGGTGCAACCTGGAAGCACCCGAAACAAATGAAGGTGTGTTTTTTTGTTTTTTTTTTTGGGGGGGGGGGTCACTTGGTCTTTGTCGTACCTCCCTCGTCAACTCTGACAAAGGGAGAAAGAACGACGTAAGAAACGGAAGACATCTGACAGTTATTAGCAACAAGACCCGATTGATTGATTTAGCGGTATATCAACCCATGATGGGTCATTTAATGCCGAAATCATTTTAAACTTCCGAAAGTCGGAGGTTTGTTTTTTAACTTTCGACTTTGGTGAAAGAGGTGGCCCCTGGTGGGGTGGAGGTACCCCTCTGCAGGGGATGCAGTCGGCGCATTCTAGGCCCCCAGTCGACAGGGCCACAATTGGCCAGAGAAGAGGAACTTGCGACAGACAGTGGCGAGGAGGGCTGCCGCTTTTGGTACGTAGTACCAAATTGTTACTATTTTATACGTTTGGTACTACGCTCGAAAAGTTTGATACGTTTGTAAGTCTTGTTCAACAGTACAAGTAAAAACTTCAAACGAAAATAACTCAAATATTTTTTAAAATGCTTAAGTCGGATGGATTTCTTTTAATTTCATTAGTACTCAAGTGGTTCTTTATTTTGGTACGTTTTGGCCTAAGCGTTTGGTACATTTGCTAAAATCTGTTTAAGCCCTGATGAAGAGGGGCCTCTGACCTCAGCTGGAAGATGCAACTACCATTTGAAAACGCCCCCCGTCCCATCAAAAGCTCTATAAATAGTTCACTTATTGCAATTCTGTCAAATCTCACTAAATGTTGGAGGGGGTCCTTTGACCAGGGGAGAGGGGTCCTTTGACCAGGGGAGAGGGGGGGCATGCGTAATCCCATTACTAGTTCACCTACTGCATTTCTACTAATATTATATAATAACAAATCTCACTAAATGTTGGAGGGGGTCCTAAAGAAGCTGAGCCCCAAAAATCTAGCTAAGAAGCAATGTCAAGTATCTCATGAAATATGCTTTGGATTATCTGTTCAATAAATAGACTAAAACATACATTTTTCTCAGATTTGGAGGGATTTTTAAATCAATTGATTGAAGGTTCGGGGGGGGGGTAAAAGGTTTAAGAACCACTGTTCTAGCTGTTTTGGATGCAAACAGAATAGCTTCAAAGATTCGAAGTATACGTAAAAAAGGTACGAATCTGTTATACTGTTTTTATAGATGCCAGTGGGCTCCCGTGTTGATTTTGTAAACGTTTTGGTGTAGTGACGATTACTACAGTAATCGAATATTTGACCACTTTGATTCAGACAAAGCGAATCATTCTAGCAGTTTTGGATGCTGACAGAATAGCTTCGAAGATTCAGGTATACCTTGATTAGTGCGGTTAATTCGTTCCAGAATTTTCTGTACTGTTCAAATCTTATAATTTATATTTATTTTCAGCTTATACTTTATAAGTTGTACAATACCTTAACCGTATATCAAAATCCGCATTAATCAACACCGCACAATTCAAAGTAGTGTTGTATACGACAAATGTACGAAGCTTATTGTTATAATTGGTTTATCCGGCTGTATTCAAACACTGGATGGATTCAAACACGACAGCAGTAAAAACTATACACAGAAATGGTTGAATGCTTTTGAAATTTTGACTTTACCCAGTGGTTCCAGTGGGTCCCAAATAGTCTGTATGCGTGTGCGAAATTCACACGGTTTCTCCCATTCGCAAAAAGTGTGGGGGTCTGCGTTAGTTGTCACCGCAATAATGTTCTGATTTCCATTTTTATATAATACGAAAAGTCTGATTCGTCCAACCAAATTTGGTATGCATACTCAATGGACCTAGGGGAATGTTTTGAAATAAATAAGACTCCATAAGAATTTTACTAGTTGGCCCTGTGGTGAGTTAGAGCAAAAGGACAGAAATGTGTACATTCTTTATTCCTATATGAAACTAATCCAGGACGGGTAACGAATATTGGAAGGGATAAGGGAGAGAATGAGAAGACAAGACCAACAGTATAATTTTATGGAGAGATGGAGCAAAAGAAAAATAAGAGGATCCAGTAGAAAAAAACATGTTTCGAAACGCAGAGAGCAGTCACCATCCGTATCGAAAAAGACTTGAACGCAAGCGCTAACCTCATGCCGACTGCGATCCTCTCCGTAAGACGACGACGACGACAAGTGGAACTAAAAGACTGGACAAGTGTTTTTGTTCGAGAGGACGCAATCGGGAAAAGACTAGCCTCCACATACGGTGCTTTCTTAGAAGCAAGTAATGGAAGGGGCTGTTATTTCCTTAATAAAGAATTCAGGATAGAATCGGGGAGAGACTTAGAGCAAGCCCGATGGTGGGAGAAATAGAACTTGTATATAACTACGCTTGACAATGGCATCCGGAGCTTTCACTACAAATGGAAGTGTTGTGTTCGCTTGCGTTTGATCAATCAGTTCCGAATATCTTTTAGGGCGCCGTGATTTTAAATCCGGGAGGGGGCAGTTAGTCAGTTGGGCACATAGCAGCGACGGGTCAACAAGCTAGGAGCTTGACTCCTCACACGTTAGGGTCCGGGGGAGAATGGGAGGAAGAAACGAGTACGGCCTGAGCTACTATCATCACCGCCACGCATTCAGTAAAGTAACTAGGAACAGAACCACGTGGAAGAGCCTTTCTCCTGTATGGACCAACTGTTTGTTTCCCGCCACAAATTCTCTCCCGTAGAACATGTACAACACGGTTATACTACAATAGGCTGTTGTGTAAATATACGACTTGTGCTCGGTTTAAAAAAAAAAATTAAAAGGGCACTTTTAATTAAAACGATAAGCTAAAACAAAAAGACAAAAAAAGCTGACTGAATGAATAGGCTAAGATTTAAGGGTTAGGGTGTTGGTGTTTTAATTAAATGTGCCATTTTCACTAGTTTTCCAATTGTGCCATTTTTACTTTAGGATCATGTACGGCTACGAGAGACTTCAAGTGGATCGAGTTGACAATTAGATAAGAGACCAGATCTGGACCCGGTCTGAAATAATTTGACATGCACCTGAAGAAGGCCGTAGGGCACAACGGACGAAACATTGTGTAAAAAAGAACAACCAAGATGAGGATAATAGTCCGAAAAGATCTACGTAGAGACCTGAAATAAAATCCAATTCCTATTTCTGAGTGTACCAACTAATATGAATTAAACGAAATCACGAACGTAGAGAACTTGGGAATAAAAACGTACATTTTATGCAGAAGGTTTGGCCCTGTAGTAGGGATGCCTGAAGAAACGTCGGCACAAAAAGCCCTTGAATTTGATGTGGTAGGATCCAACAACTACAAAACTCGTAGGAGGCCGTCCTGGCACAAACTTGCTTGGTCGGCTGCAAACAGACCTCAAAGATGCAGGACTTGGAAAGTTAAACTTGAGGGGGCTAAGGACCCCCGCCAGGGAGAAGACGCTGTGGCTTCAAATGAAGAAGGGCTAAATACCGAAGTAGGACCTCAATCAATGTACGTTTACCATCTAGTGCAGTGATTTTTCCAAATAAACTGCCACGGCGTGGGTGCTTTAGCACATACACACCTGTCGTGATTATCGAGTGGCAAAGGTCAAACAAAACACGAGACGGAAATAAGGAATTTAGCGTCGGTGGGGGGGGGGGGATAATGGTGTACGTACAAAAACCGCAGATTGGAGAACACGGTGAAACAGCAATACAAAATTTAAAAAATGACTTTAACGGAAGAAAGTCTACAAAATAGGCAAGTCAAAACACTAACCGTTTATTATTTCTTTTATCAACGCCTTCGTTCGCTATTCTCCGAGTATCAGGATATGTTTTTTGTACGTTGCGCCCGCTTCGTCGCTGAGTTTCTACTACAGTCTTCCTCGTTTCCCTTTGTACTCCGCGCGCCAATTCCAAAATCTCTTCCAAAGGGGCATAACTCCGATAAAGCACCTACTACACAAACATGTATAGCCTTGAATGTGTCCAGTACGAGTATTAGGTCTGTCCAGCTTCCGCCAGAGTTGTCAATCTAGTGGTTTTATCACTAGATTTTGTAAGATCAACCTTTTTAGAAACAGAAGGAAAAAAGGGGTTAGAGTACATATATCATGTCTGCTGATATAAAAGTTTCGTTCATCGACAATTGAAATGTTTGACTAATTCATTTCATTTTTACACTTGGTGTGCAGCATAATTCTAATATTTCCTTGCGTACAGTCATACAATAAAATTTGAGAACCACTTATGTAATGAAATACTCTGGTTGTGCGTGTTCGTACGTTTTGGGAGATGATTGGTACGTGACCAAAACGCCTATGTTCGCGGGGCTAGAAAACAGGTCAAACAGCCGACGAAGTCAAAACAAAGAAAATGCGTTCGACCAACCAGAGTGATTTAACGGTGTCCGAGATTTCAAATCGGCCGGCAGTTTAGGGTCAGGTAGGGTCCGACAGACAGTAGCAACAGGCCAAAAAGCTAGGAGTTTCTCGCCAGTTAGGGTGAGGGAGGGAAGGAGTAGGAGGAAACCAGGCGCCTTCATTTTTGGACTGCTACCATCACCGCCAGTCCTTCGGTATTGTAACAGCTCTTTTAGAATTTTAACCGAAACAGAATTTAATACCTCAAGTGATCCGCAACCTGCCCCGAAATCGAAGCTATCAACGGGAATAAAACTAATGAATTGTCTTTCCATCCAACCATTTGGGAAAGCCTTTTACTCCGGTATGGCCAAAATGATTTCCCTCCACAGAATTGTTAGATCCCGTAAATGTACAACCCAACGACGAGATCTGATTGGTGGGTCATTTATAGTGCCGAATTCAGTTGGGGGAGGGGGTCCCATGTCCCTGACTAGAGACTTGAGGGGGGAGAATCCCAAATCCATGTCAACGCGACAAATGCCACGAGGACCGGGATAAGCCGGTCAGTGGTCAAAAGCTTCTCAGGACGAATCCCGAGTATGTCGATTGGGATCGCCTCCCGACCAGCTGGCCAAGATATCCTGTGCAACTTCTCCCAGATATCCGGAGATACCCGAGCATGTCACAAGGACCCCCGAAGGGCCGTGATTCTGAACTTCGAGGCCATGGCGGTTTCGAAGAACAGCTACTACACTTTGATCTTAGCCGAAGAAGGTCGAGAGCCCAACGACGAGCAGACATACCGGCATTGTTCTACATTTATCTAGTGGATTCACACCCTCTAGCTTACGTATACACAGCATGAACAGATTACTACGTATGTATCAACAAGGGACGTAATCAGGTCAGTCACTTGATACGTTCGTACCAAATGGGTTCTTTTTGGTAGGTTTTGTACAACTTGAAACCGCTTTGTTCAAGCAATTTCCTTCCATTTTAGTATTTAAGCGGTTTTTCTTTATTTGGTACCTTTATAGACGATTTGGTACTTAAAGTCAAAATAATGAAATTCCCGGATGTGACGTCAGATTCTTCAGGAATGTCTAAGTACTGTTATGGTCAAATTAAGAGAAAAATTGGCAAAGGAAATTCTCATGACCGACGATAAGCTAAGTCAGGCACAGCTAGTTTTAACGAGAGTTCTCACAATAGCCGGGACATGGCAGTGAAAGTAAATAAGATAAAAATACTATAGAAGTTCAGCTTCCCGTGTAATACTGTAATAATCTTAGACCCGGTGTTGAATATTTAGGAAGCCGTGGACGGAGGTCAGAGATTTGACATCCCACAGGTGTTGCAAGTTAAACAGGATATCGACGACACAATTATAAAGAGGATATCGACTGCAACGTGTCCAGGACCGGAAACAGACACCAGGTGTTCAAAAATCATAAACAGGATATTGACCCTGACTGCAGATGGCGGGCTGAAAAATCAGCGTGGGCGTTCGAACCTGATAAAAGAGACACGGGGCCTTCGGAAGCAGAGATAGAGAGACCTCCTAGGCAAGTCCCCCTGTTGGGAACAGCCTGTCGGCTCTCATTGACTCCCCTTCACTCTCCGCCACGACACAATGTATGTTATGAAATAAAAATATATCCTCATATTTTTATAAACAAGTTTCGAGTCTTCCCTTTTCTCCAAGTTCAGGATTTTCCTCCCGTGGATCAGGGGGGGGGGGAGAGATACAACACTGGTTCAATCAAGTGTACACGCGTATTGGGGGATATTTCTGTACTTTTGCACATATTTTATCATCATATCTGGAATATTACAAACACTATGGTTTGCTAAATTAGGCTCCAAACATTTTAGAAGTAATGCTTTCAGGGCTTCATACTGCAGCAGCAACAACAACTGGTGACGTAATTACTAAAGCTCATCCTGTACTTTAGCTGGAAGGGGTGTCAGCAAGCCAGTCTTGCAAATCATTGCTAATGGGTGATCTCCAATGAGGCTTAACGGATCGAAACTGCTAAGTTTCAAGTAAGATGTAATCTTAGAAACAAGGCTTTTACTTTGAATTAAAAGAGCCTGTTTACATGACTGGAGATCATTTGCGTCATCTAATCTGGGAACAGCGGAGGGGAAGGCGGTTACAGCAACGCATTGTGGAGAGGCAAAGTGAAACATGAGGCACGTAGAACATCTTGGTCATTCACTGCATCAGCCGACATCTCCAGTCGCCTTGACCTCGTCTTGCCACTGGGTGTAGGTGTCTCGGACGAGAATATCGATTTGCTTAGCGGCATATCAACCCTGATGAGTCGGTTAATGCTGAAATCAGTTTAAAATTAAACAGAGTATTGCGACTTGTTCAAAAACAGGTGGTGCAGTCGGTGTATTCTAGGCCCCAGCCGACGGTGCGCAACGCTTCACTACTTTTGCATATGAATGGCCACACAAGTGCCCAACGCTCCATTTTTAAAAGTTGATATTTTCGCTACAATGCTCAGGCTTTTTATTTTGAAGCTGAACACTGCATTGATTCATAAAGCGTTCAATGCAGAGTGTTCAAGCTTCAGAATCAAATTTTAAGCCGAGCTGTGTAGCTCTAAGAATGAAAATATCAACTTTTAAAAGTTGGACACTTATATAATGCACGAGTGGCCGCGCATATGATGATAGGCGTTCCTCGATATAGCGCTGTTCGCGATATAAAGCGGGAGAGTCGTGAGCCAACATAGCTAAAGATTGTCAAAATAAAAGGCAGACGACCTCTCCTAAAAGGAAGCCTTCATTTGGCAGTTTGAATGTAAACGAGCAACTTAAGGGGATTAGCCAACTGGTCTGGCACAAGGCCATGAGAAAGTGCCAAACTAGTGCAGAGCTCTTCAAAACGGGTCACCCACGCGTCAACGATAGTGGCTAAGGTATTTATTCTGAGCTCTGAGGAAATTAGACTATACGACTGACCTAAGCGATAGTCTAGACAAGCGAAGTGCCATTCCTCTTTATCTAACTGCCTCAATTGGCGCAAGATGGATTGATTTAGCGGTATATCAACCCTTGATGGGTCATTTAATGCCGAAATCACTTTAAAATTCCGAAAGTTGGAATTTTTTTTTGTTGGGAGGGGGGTAACTAGTCTTGCGACCCTGGTGAAAGAACAAGTGGTCCCTATAGTCGGAGAATTCTAGGCCCCAGCCGAATTGGCGCAAGAGAAAATACGGGTGTACGCGTGGTTTGTAAAATACTGGAATGTCAAAGTAAACACAACTCGTGTCTTGTAAACCCGACATGGTTGGCAACACCGCCTAAATCAAAAGAAACATTACGTAAAATCAAATATCTCCTTGCACTTATATCATCGCTCTTTACACCACAAGGAAACAAAGGTTTTAGAGAAATTGGAACGATAAAGCAATTGGGTTTGCAGATAAACTTTCATCACAAAATAACCCCTCGACTATACAAGCGGGTTTAGATAAAAGCAAGACAGATTTTAACCAGTCGAGAGTCATCAAAGCCAATTTTCGAGTGAGTAACCCACTTTGTTTAAGGTAATTGGTCCGCTGATTCATGGGGGAGCCGTCGTTAAATTTGACATTTACTGAGTTTGATACAGTTTACCCAGCATAAGGCAACCCCATTTAGCGACGATTCGCTAGAGCACTATATTTCAAATATTCTTCGTAACAAATTTAATGTTAAATTCCCAAAATAAATGATAAGACAGCGTCTCCGAAATAACACTTTGGTTAATGTGCCATATGTATGAGAATAAACACAATAATCTATCATGTAGCAATTTACATGACATCTGGAGATATTTCATCAGTTCCGTAAAGTAGCTACCAGATGAGATATGATAAGAATGTATAGTGTTCTTAACGGTTTAGTTTGGCCTTTGAAGATGAGAAATATTTCCTTCTAGAAATTGTGTAGTTTGGGTCACCATTGAAATGAAGTGTTTAGAGAAATGTATGCATATATTTTTAGTACTGTTTGTGTATAAACTTTGGTAAGCATACATGCAAAAAGAAATATAAGCAACATACGCAATTCATCATGCAGCGATATATATCGACGCAGTGATATTTCAGTAGCTCCGAAAAATGGCTACCAAATGAGATTCACAGCACTAATCCATTCTATCTTGAAGCCCAACAACGACATCAGGTTTTAAAATTATTGCTGGCACAATCTATTTATGTTAGAATGACTGTACAGCGCCGTTTCGTGCTGCATTTTTCCGGAACGTATCTAGAGCGCTAACCGAGGTATTCCTGTATAGCACAAAGCCAAATGGGAGAACTAAGCATCTTGAGGGAGGTGCCTAAACTTGGAAAAATGGTTCCCCACAATCTGACAAGCTAACCGTAAAGCAAGAGTGGATATCTGCACTCTTGTGAACGCATCTCACCGTTTTGATATATTAGTTGGTGACGGGGGAAGAGGAAAAAAGAAAAATATTTTACAAGAATATAAAGCAAACCCGACTAAAACCGAACCCAAAATGGACCTACACCCGAGGAAAGTTTTTATCAAATATGGGATTCTGTTGGTGTGGTCCATTTTGAGTTGCTACTAGTCATTATGATTACAGCAGACATCTGTCAGCAATTAGAACTTTTAAAAACTGCTTTTAAGGAAAAGAGGCCCAGTTTGATCAATCGCAAAAGTGAGGTGTTCATCATAAGGCACGTTTCCATAAAGCAAATATCCTATCGGGAAAGGATTTCGGCTGGGGAAACGTCCTTATTCTCCAGATCTTATTCCATCTAAGGTGATCTTGTGAACCTGCTCGTAATGATCCCTGCACTTTATAGAGACGAATCACAACTAGACAACGAAAGTATCGATCCTATAATACATACGATCAGACCGGCAACACGTAGTCCTTGCAGAACGTGCTGCCGTTGACATGATTGTTTATACCTTGTTGTACACAAACTCAACGTGGAAGGACTGATGGTCGTACGGACGACGACGACGACATCTGAAAAACACCTAGAGAACCATCTTGGACTAGTTCTTAAAATACATGAAGGGGAAACGACCCTCAGGGTTCTTTTCGTCTAAACTAGAATTACAACGGTATTATGAACCTTGTAAATCGTTGGAAGGGGGTTATTTATAATGTTACAGGCGTCCCGTGTTATAAACGCTGGTGTTGGGGTCCAAAAAAGCCAACTGCGTTATAACCAAACCGATCAATTTACCTATTTTTTTAGCTAAATCTGGCTATTTGAGCTAGATTAATATTCTGGATCCATCATCCACCGCATTATAACACGGGAGGCCGTAATTACTTATAAGGTGGCATAGCCATGAAGGAGAGGCACCGTGAAGATCGTCATTACTACAGAAGTCATTTTCTGCGAGACTTAACCATTGCGAGGTTCCTCATAGTAACTAGTTTCTAAACTTAGCTTAATCTAGAAGCCAAGTGGTGGGACACCTAGTGAGGATCGAACTTACTATACTTGTGAATTAGTTTTCGCCACGGCAGGCGCCCTAGGTTTTACTAAGAAGTGAGGGGCAACAACACTTCAATAGTAATGATCTTGGTCACCATTGCTCCACGGTGAGGTACTCTATTTTGAATGGAATCTCGGATTTTAGTAGCAAAGGTTAGCTTAATTCGGAATCAAGCCAAACGGAGGTAAAATAAAAGGTAGAAAGATTGAGTTGCACCAATCTCCTAAATGGAGAAAGCATACCTGCCTTTAAAGTCAGCATTAGAAATTCTGGCTTTTGCCTGTGCTAAGACTACGACCTCCTGACATTCGCTAGCAAGGAACAAATATACACATTCAGAAGTTGAATATCTGTTACCACCTTTCGATTAGCAAAGATCCCATCTGAAAAAGATTTAAGATCTCGGCTGGGAAGAATGTCCCACGTCTTCATTCTCCAGATCTTACTCCATTGGAGAGCCACCTATTCCGGAGGTTAGAGAACCATCTTGGACTAGTTCTTAAAATACATGAAGGGGAAACGACCCTCCATTCTTTTCGTCCAAATCAAAATACTTCCAACAACGGCATTATGAAGCTTTGCAGCTCGTTGGATGGAGATCTTTTTAGAATGGATTCTAATTAAACACTGACCCTAGAAGGGATGTCAGCAAGCTAGTCTTGCAAGCCATTACTAGTTAGTGCTGCCCAATGAGGCTTAACTTATCGAAACTGCTCAGTAGGTTAACCATTAGGTTGGGTAGATTTAAGCCTACTGTTAATGGATTCTAAGTAAGAACGAGTGATTTTCTTGCCCTAGATTCGGACATTACTTATGGGATGACCGGATATATATCAAGTTGAAAATGTTGAGGTAGCCTCAGGGCCGGCCCAGGGCGCCAAGTGCTTTGGAGTGGCCATCATGTGTCAGAGACAGGACATTCCAAATACAAATTGGGAAATTGAACTTAAAACATGAAAAAAACCGATGTGTAGTCAGATTTTTTCACGAAAATCTGACCGTTACTATTGTGGTGAAAGTAAGGCAGAATTGCCAAGGGAAAGTCTTGACTTTTCCTAGATACTTTTTCTGATTGCAAACCATAATATATGCTATACTTTAAAGGTTAACCTTACCCGGGGCATCAGGAACCCTGGGGCCGGTCCTGGGTCGCCTGGAAACCTAGATTATACGAGGAACTGGATCTCGAAAAAGGAAAAGAGGAGGACTTGTTTCAGGGGTCTTACTCCGGAGGAAAACACCCATGAAACCCATGAGCAGGCCGTAGACGGCACGAGAAGGGATATTAGCAAACTAGTCTTGCAAGCCATTGCTAGTCAGTGATCCCCAATGAGGCTTAACCAGTGGTTTAGTGCTGTGGAAACTCCATTCCCTTATTTGTAGGAGGAGGAGGAACGGCATTCCCTCGTTATCTATATACTACTAAAATTCTCTATTTGAACAATTCACTAATAAGATAAGCCTACCTGAAACAGTGGAGGAGTAACAATTAGGCTGAGTAATTTAGTACACACGAGTATTTGGGATTGACATTTCAGTACTTTTGCATACATTGTTTTCTTATCTGGAATATTACAAATACTATTGTTTTCTAAATTAAAGCTCTAAAAAATGAAAGATTTAGAAGTCCTGCTTTTAGGGACTTCGTACTGAAGCAGCAACACCAACTCGTGACGTGATAGATACTCCATCAATGGCAGGCCGTAGAAGGCAGCTTCCCTAGAAGGAATGTTAGTAAGCTAGTCTTGCAAACCATTGCTAGTGAGTGATCCCAATGAGGATTAACCGCTCGAAATCGTCCAGTTTCAAGTAAAACTTAATCATAGAAACAAGGACTTTAGTTTTAAACTAAAAAGCCTGTATTAGCCAGATTGTAACTGCTCCCCAAGGTCCTTCATCTGGTGGCCTGCAAACCTAGATTATACCAGGAATTGGATCTCCAATGAACAAAAGAATGATAGTTGTGATCTCACGCCGGACGCAAAACCCATGAGCAGGCCGTAGAAGGGATGGTAGCAGACTAGTCTTGCAAGCCATTGATAGTGATCCCAATGAGGCTTAACCACTGGTGTAATGCCGTGGAACAGATTTTGTCCGGAGGTGGGGGGTATTACGACTCACCCCGAGGATCCCTAAAAGATTATATGCGGAATTGTGATCAAGAAATAAGATGACGTGACTAATTAGACAAGTTCAGGATATTGGCAACTCGGTGCCGACGATCGAAAGGTTTGTCAAAATCTTGGGGAAGGTCTTTGTCCAACGGACGTTAAAAAGCTAATGAAAATATTAGTTTCCAATGGTTGACTCCAACTTGCATTTTCTTACAAATACAAGCTTAAGGCTATTTAAGGAACTACTTTGGCAACACTGCCAAGAAGAAGTGTCTAAATATTTCCATTATAACAATGTTAGTTGACTTTCCAACATCTTTGCTGATTGATTAACAATTTTATCAGAATAGAAAAATGTACTTTGTTTAATGAATTAAACAATTCAATTTTGCTGAAATTTAGCATCGAGAACCAAAAACTCACAAACGCAGATCTGGTGCTGATTGCAATAAAATTGTTCGTGCTTAAAGTTTTAACTCTTGAAACTAAGCTATACATGCGGAACGTGTTCGTTCAATTCTGTGAGTCGTGTATATCTCGTCCGGTGTTCTTTTATATGGCAGAGAGCTTAGCAATAAGACAAGAATTGTTGGTTGCCAACCATGGATAGAGAGCCTAATCTGCTTTACTATTTAGCCATGGCTGGGAGGAGAAGAGATGGGTTCATGCCTTTTCCTAGGGTATGATTGCAAAGTGAACTAAAACTGCCTCGGACAGAGCTTGAACTCGCCCGGCCACCAGAATGTAATCTTCCGCGTTTTGAGATCCGATACGGAAATATTGCGGCCAAGCTGGCAAAGTTAACAGAAAATTAAGTTTATTTCTAATATACAAATGTTTTTTCAGTCGGGGGTGAAAGAAGGCGAGGCTCTGGCACAGGAAGAGCCTCCTACTAGAATTCAACAAATGTCCGTGACAGCGTAACTCAGGAACCACCGCATCCATGAAATCTCATATCGTTAATGTTTTTAGCAAGTTAGTTTTTGAAAATCCCAAAATGAGTTGGGTTTGCGTTCAACCCGATAATGTTATATCTATATAATACTAAAAGTCTGATTTTGTTTATCTGTTTGTGACTTGTAGCCAAAGGTATTGAATCAAAGTACACCTAAAATCGATTTTGATCACTTATTGGGGCCATTTATGCCTTCCACGGGAAGTAGCTGAAAATCCCGCTTTTAGCTAGTATCAATAGAAACAAAGCTGAGATTGGATATCTTTTCCAGCATTTTCCCTTATAAGGCAACAGAACACGTGCAATGCCTGCAGACCTTCTTTGGTGTCAAATGGTTTCAGTTTATGAAGAATGATACCATCCGCCAATGAAACAAACAGATCTCCGCTACAGCGTTGACAGCCAAGTGAAGGCTAAAATGGTTGACACAATAAGGAACAAGCCTGGTTATCCTACAAAGGACATCTTTGAATTGGACCCGAAGAAACTTAGGTGGAATCTTGCTGATCTTTCAAATTTATGATCATTTCTGACCAGACGGATGCGATGCCCTTGGCCTGTGGAGTCTGGACAAGTTGGATCAAGGTTCGCCGTATGAGTGCTCTTATATCTTCGCAATTGCTGCGAGGACTAAAAGCCGACCGAGACAACATTGGTTGAACACCATTACCTGGGCCATATTAACATGCCACTCTACCAAGCCAGGAAACGGGCAATGAACAGGGGGGGGGCAATGGAGAAAGGTCTGTCTGTGTTGTCGCTGTGTGGGAAATAGAACTAGATTGTATTCTAATAAGAAAAAAAAGGAAAAAAAAAAGTACCTTTTAATTTA
Source organism: Architeuthis dux (assembly GCA_006491835.1). NCBI lineage: Eukaryota > Metazoa > Mollusca > Cephalopoda > Oegopsida > Architeuthidae > Architeuthis > Architeuthis dux. The sequence continues at coordinate 3,362,357 of VCCN01002452.1, forward strand.
AAATTTAAACTAACGGTTGAAAGGGGCAAAAAAGCATGTCATTTTTCATGAATTCGGCTTTGCGAGATCAAAGGGTTGACATAGTCGGGGGTAGTAAAATCCAGAGAGACGACCGTACAACACAGAATGGGGGGTTATTGAGGGAAGGCATGGGCAGTCGTGTTGGTTCTTAGGCTTTCCTACGAGAGAAAGCAAAGGAAGGCTTAGGCTTTTGTCGTTGGCTGGTTATCACTGGAACCAAAGCGTAGAAAATACGGGAGGGGGGGAAAATGGTAAACATTGAAGTTTTTATAACTAATGTATACACCTCGTAACTTTTCCCCAAACAGACCATGCAGATTTTCAAATATTGTTTAAAAATAACATTTTAAAAAACCATCGGCCGCCCTGCTCTAAATATCGGCAACGGCCAAAACCCACATCAGCCGACCACAGCAATGTTCCATGGGAGTGTGACAGGGCAATTACAGTAATACCCCGATTAGCGCTGATCGCAATAGCGCTCTTTTTCAAATATTTTTTGTAAAAATGTATAAATCTTAAACAGAAGTAGAAGCCACCAAACTCTTTGTAAAAGGAAACTCGTCTGCAAAATTTAGTAATGTTAAATTTCAGAAATAAGCAATGATAGTAAAGACAGTATCTGAAATAACTATACTTTGGTTAATGTACCATGCGTATGAGAATAAACACATACATAGGACATAGCCGGATTAGCCTATACGCAAACTACGCCATGGGGTATGACGCCAAGACATTGAGGGAGCCCACAAATAGCAATATTAGAAATTTATCACTATTCCCTCACTTGATACATTTAGAACGTGAATAAAAAATATTGTATAGGTAAAATACCTATAGTTTAACTATAAAACGCTTTTTAAACATTTGTAAATAACTTACAATCTATGAACTTTTCAAATTTAAAAAACATCGTTTCTTTGTATTAGATTTAAAATGACGTTACTTTAATTTTATTCAAAATTAGAATGATAGATTTAGATTCAAATTCTAATTGAATTTATCAAATAGCAAGTCATTTTCTTAAATCTGATTATATTGGTGGGCCCTAAGATTATGGGTGGCGTAGGGCCTGCTGGTCTTATCCTGTCCTGAAAGATGACTAGTGATATTTCACCAGCTTGGAAAATAGCTACCATATGAGCACTAATCTATTCCATGTTGAGGCTCGACATTTTTAAATGATTTCTGGCATAGTCTATTCATGCGTTATGACCCCATATAGAGCTGCATGTTAAACATACTATATAGAGTAACTAATGTATTACTGTATCTATGCAGTGGCCGAGAATGGTTCAAGCTTATCACGAAGGTACATATTGATATATACTAAGCTTAGTTTAGGATGGCACAAGGCCACTTTTCGGGAGGATGTTAGTGATCTGCAAGACTGGCTTGCTAACCATCAACCTATGGTAAGCTTAACTTAATGCGGCACAAGGCCAGGGCATCCAGTGTGGATTGAACTCACTACAGTAGTAATGGCCTGCTGTTAATAATCATATCAGCAAGCACCATATGAGAATAGGGCCAGTGCTGGGATTAGGACTTGGCAATTGTTATGACCAGGACCAGACGGTACACCCGGTGGTCTGCGGCTATCATGTGACTCGCCACCCACATAAGCATATTGTAATCATGGGAAGTGGGTAAAGATCTTCCGTTAACCAAGTAAAGAAAATTATATATAAACAATTTGTCAGCAGCTTTTAATCGGTAAGACCCTAACAATCTTCCTAGAAGTTAGAAAAAAAAATGTTTTACGAG
>VCCN01002452.1:3395499-3409925 GCA_006491835.1 Architeuthis dux
TTGAACTATAATTCAGCAAAGTTTGAACCATTTTTTTCAACTTTTCATGCATTTAAATCACATAAAACTTGGGGCTTTTACTGTAATGGTCCTATGTTTTGATAATCAGAAAAGTATTTAATGCTTTTAAACTCTGTTTCAATCTTTTACACAAGGAAATCCATCAACTGAATATAATCCAGTGGAATTTCTATTTAACACCCTTAGTTCAGTTTCTATGGCCAGCCAAACATTTAGCAACTCCCCCTAAAAAACCATTTCCCCCCCATTTTGAAGGACCCATAACTCCTAAATCACATAGAATATAGTGAAAAACTGCAGGGGTACCAAATTTCAGCTACATATCTTTTTTAAATAGCATAGTTATAGGGACTTAAAAAATATTAGGTGATTTGATATGAAATGTTAGATAGATATAGAGATAGATAGATTTATCTATCTATATATCGAAATGGTTAGCAAGCTAGTCTCACATACCAATTTGCTAGTGTAGTGAGTTCAATATATGATGAGTTCCCTACTACTGTGGCCATGTGCCAGTCTAAGCTGAGCTAACACTTCAAGGGGGTACCTCTCCATGAGGTAATGGTTTGCAAGTTCAATTCTTACTGGGTTTCCCCACATTTGTGGCCTTGTGCCAGACTAATCATAGTATATAACTAGATGGATAGAGAGAGATAAAAAGATATTTCTTTGAAGGGATCACTTGAACATCCCATGGAGGATGTTAAAGTGATCCCTTGAAACATTCCAGGAATCGGACTTCAATACAAAACATTGTGAACCCATCAGATGGAGTGCATACACAGACTATCGAGTTATATTGGAACAAGTAAAAGTCCAGAATTAAGGAGATTTGTAGCTGTAAGCATGACTTTTAAAGGATTACCTACAAAAATGTATACGGCAAGACAGATTTTCCTATAATGCATCTATGTATGCATATAACTTTAATGATAAAATAAATGAATTCCTGTCTTCTCCAGTTTCCTTCACTTTCTCTAAATTACAATGGTTTACAATTAAACATCCTCACCCTTAGACTGCGTTAGGGGAGAGGATGTTCAATTGTTCAAATGTTCAAATTATCTTGTCAGTGTCACACCACTGGTATATTCATAGAAGAGCTGTATCATTTGCTGGCTTCAGGTCTTCGTCAGAGCATGTGGGCCCCAGTGAGCAGCCATGGATGTGCTGCATGGTCTGGGAGCCGCAGGGACACTCAGCACTGGTGACATATCCCCACTTCTGGGGTTTGTATATTGTCCTTCCCACTTTCTTTATTTAGAGTAACCCAGTCCTTTCTGGTCAGGTCTTGGCAAGGATGCATTGGGAGGGCCCTCCAATCTATAAATGGCCACTGTAGGGAAAGGATTTCAAAGTGATCCCTTTGATTGTTTGGCTTGTTGATAAAAGAGTATCTTTTCAAATAAAGAAATTCTTCAGTTTTCATTTGGAGAAAAAAAAAAAAAACCAAGACAGAGTAGCAAAAAACTAAGAAGCAAACAACACAAGACCAAACAATAGAGCCAGGTCAAAGGAAAATAAACTTTCAGATTCAGTCATCTCATAAGATAAACTACCATCCTGCAAGATTTCCTCTCGTTGCTGTCAGTTTCTTAAAAGACTTTTCTAGAGACAATCTAAAAAGCACTCAGAGAACGCATACCTCTGCCAACGACATTGTCAGGGGAAGTAATTGTGCATGGATCCAAAATTTAATCATCACTTCTATGGTTCATTGCCCACCCTCCAACAAAATGTCATTGAGATTCATTGAGCACCTTTGGAGATATTGTGTGGATAGACATGAAATTTTGGCGATATGTGGTGTGGATATAACTACGACCTACCCTAACCACTTCTTCTTTACCCCATTGCCCAAGCTTCCACATAATTTCATCGAAATCCATTGAGTACTTTTGGAGATATCTTATAAACACACGGACAGAAAGACGGAAAGAAAGACAGATGGACAGACGGAAAGACACGACTGAATACATATACATCTCTAACTTTGTTGGCAGAGGTTCAAAAAGCACTAAACCAGTGGTTCTCAAACTGTGTGCTGCAGCACAATAGTGTGTCGCAACTATCTATCAGAATGCTGCGTAAATTTTTCCAAACCTGTATTTCGAGCCTTGAATGTGTCGTCTTATCACTAGAGTTTGTGAGATCACTACCTTTTTAATGACAGATGCATGGGAAAAGGTGTGATGAGTACATATATCAGTATGCTGATATAAAAGTTTCATTCATTGACTACTGAAATGTTTTCATCTAATCTATTTTATTTATACAGTGTGTCAACTTACAGTACACACCTTCATTACTACTTCAATGTTTACTGCTATGTGGAACTAGGATGGTGATCAAACAGTAAAACATGTCTCTCGCAATACCAATGTATATTCATATGTTAATCGAGTAAAGAGTTGGTGTACCGTGTAAGTCAAATATATTTCTTAGTGTGTCATCATACAATCGAGTTTGAGAACCACTGACTTAAAACTAAAGGGTCTTTTCTAGAAACAAAAAGCACTGAGCACAAAGGGGGGGGGGGGGTAGAATTGGGGAAGAAGAGAAAAAAAAAGCAAAGAAATATTAAAGCCATGATGTTTCAATTTATTTTTGCACTACAAAACTTTCTTTGTCTATTGTCTATCTCACAGTTAAATCTCACTGTGTTTAAATAAAGCCCCTCAATCTTTTTCTATTACTATTGAACCAGCAGACAATATGTTTCTGAACTAGACTCAGTACATACGTTCATTCTCCTCTGATGCGTGTGTATGAGAGAGTAGTGAGAATGAGAATTACACAAACCACCTTATATTCACTTAAATAAAATTTAAAAAATCAAGCATTCACATTAATTCAAGAAAAGATTGCTATTATAAATGTTGAATTAAAATAGAGAGAAGAGAGGAACACCTCCACAAATCCCATAAAGTATTTCAACATATTAAAATTATCTATTTTTTTTAAAAAAAGTCTCTGTATAATCTTGAAATCAATGAGTACGATAAAATATTTTCCATGAAATACAATGGGTTACAATACTTCAGCTAATAACAGAAATAAATAATAAAATATTTCCCATGCTCCTGTTTTTAAAATCAATAAAAGGCAAATTGGAAGTTAGTTCCTGTAAATATCAATGTTAGCAGATTTCAAAAATTCTTCTGCAAGTTTCTTTTTTCAATTTGGAGAGACAAGGGAGATTCTTTTGGATTTTAGAGAAATTAAGAGAAATTGGGCAAATGTTACATGATACCATATTGCAGAAATGCTTTTTTTTTTGTTCCTCCAAAAGCTCTCGTGGTTTGATTTGGTCATTTTTATCTTAATAACTAGAAGGCACTCAGAGAGCATATACGTCTTGCAACGCTGATGAAAATCAGTTCACAAATAGTTATGATGCAGGGGAGCTAACTGTAAAATATTCCTGGATCCATCCCAAAATTTAACCAATTATTCCTTACCCCATTGTCTACCCTTAGAAATTTGTATTGAAATTCCTTGTGAACTGTTGGAGATATTGTATGGACATATAGCTACGATGCAGAGGAGGTAACTAAAAAACGCCTGGATCCACCCCAAAATCTGATCAATTCTTCTTTGGCCCAGGGGCCATCGTTCAACAAAATTTCATTAATACCTTTTGGAGATATTGTGTGGACAAACAGACACGAATGAATACATATACCTCTGAACTGAATTCCAACTGAAGTAAAAGATGTTAACACAATAATTTCAAATGTATAAGTCTTTCCCGACAAACTCTTTACCCAGAATGCAGTGCAGCAGTTAATTAAACATACAATAGGAAAAAGTAATAAAAGAAAGTTTACCAATCAAGCCTTTTTCCTTTTCAAAACTTTGGCAATGAAATCTTCTGCAAATTTCTAAACAAACAGGATAAATTATCATGTCTGTCTTGGGTACAGGTACACCGCCAATGTTCCAGCAACTGACAATCCAGTACCTCTTTCAATTCGGACAAAATTACGAGCAGCTTTTTTTTTTCAGCTCTCACACTAGTTCACTGAGTGGTGTCGTTTGTAGAGCCAACTCTTAATTGTTTATACTGCAGTGGTTGTTACTGCTCCATCAATTTTGTAAAATTCATAGCCTAATTTGTTTACATTTACACCTAGTAATGGTTTCCAAGCAAAGTGCAGGTGTTAGTGGTGCTGTAAAGCGCAAACAAAAGTCGCAATCAATGCAAGAAAAACTAGAAGTGTTGAGAAAACTCAACGCAGTGTTTTGGTATAGAAAACGGGTGGGACATATGCTACTAGCTCATCAATTGTATAGATTTACATATATTTAATTAATATATCTGTATCTGTTATATTAATAAAACTATCATTTATAATAATGTATTGCATTTAACCATTCAATTAATATTTAATATTTGTTTAATTCAAGTTTCTAACAGTGCTAATGCTTTAAAGATATGAGATATGCATAATTAGTGGGTCAGAGATGTATTATTGAATTATTATTATGTGACATCTGTTGGTCTGGCAAAATGGATAATCTGGAACCAAGGGTGCTGGAAAATAGGTGATGTACCTGTATTATAATTTAGGGCTGCTTTTTTTAAGCCAGTCAAAAACAATGAGTGTACTATAATTATATTCAGTATCAGACATCAATTGTTGGGTGGAGCAAGTGATTTAACAATTATATTGATAATTTATTCTGTTGCATTGGCCTTGATATCGTCTCTCGACTAAAAAGGAAATTGTCAATAAAAACAAGTCATCAAAAGTAGTATACAGGTTATAGTATTTGACAAATACAGCGTCGAGCCTGATCTGTACTTAGATAGGTGACCGCTTGGGAACATCAGGTATTGTAAGCAGGTGCTGCCCACATGTATGCTTGTGGACCCCCACATTAAAACCAACCTTCTGTCACATTCTTCCCTCATGGGGCGGTAGTTAAATAACTATAGTACTTGACAAAACGCATGTAAGGTTCTGGCGTCAGATGGGCGAGGCTAAGTGGAAATTCTTCTTTTTTTTTTCCTTTTAACACTTTTCCCTTTTCATAAATGTAATCGATGCGATTTATCAACTAAAGAAAGCCTTCAACCAGCAGTAAGCAATCACTAAATAGTACACCTACCTGTGAAATGGAGAGAAAAAAAATCACAAGCTAAACTAGAAGGTACGCAGACAGTGCATACCTGTGCCAATGCTGAAAATTAACTAAAAACTGAATGAAAATTTTTTAAAACAGGTCTGGTTAGCCACTCAATAGAAACCGTCACATGCTGTGTTGGGGGTGATCAATTAAAAAAAAATGGGAAAAGGGGTGATTAATGAATAAGTTACTTCTCTCACCTTTTGTTGGATCACTTAAAAGTCTGTATTTTCAAAAAATCAAGTGTGAACACTGCTGGACACAAACTAAGGGACCAATCTAGCATAAACTTACATTGTAAACTGAACCTCTATCTAAAAACTTATGGTGGGGGGGGGGATTTAAAAAAAAATGTTTTTCTAGACAAAATAAGGAGTAAATGTTTAAATTTTCAACCCTCTAGCTCCATTAGTGACAGTTTTGGTTGGCAGTTTCTAATTAAAAGAACAAGGGAGAGAACTTTAAATGTACAAATATTGAGTTACTTCCCTTAAAATTAACATCTACCCTTCCTGTTAACTGATTGTTTTTAATTTCTTTTCCTGCAGAATAATAAAAAATATATCTCTTAATCAAAAACAAATTGCTGGATCCTCCACAAATTAATCAATTCGTCCATAGCACATGACCCACCCTTTCACAAAATTTCATTGTGGACAAACAGACAGACATACAGTCGGAAAGACACGAGTACATATGCCTCTTCCAACAATACAAGTCAGACCCATAAAACCATATACAGATAATTCCCGACTTACAACCTCCTCACTTGCGATCATCCGTACATACGACCGAAATATGTGGATATAAAAGATTCATGTAAATATAAAAGTTACACTCCTAAATTAAAAACATAAGTAAATATACCAATTTGCTTGGTCATACGTGTGTATAAGAGATGATAAAGTGCAAGAGAGTATATACATTATATTTGCACATTAAAAAAAAAACAACATATTATGTAAATATCATAAATACGTATTACTCTTGGTTGTATCTGTTGTATTTTTTAAAAATTTTACAAAACAATATTTTACTTATGAAATACACAATGATAGAGTGGAATGGGTTAAAATTGAAATAGAAGCAGGAAGAGTTTTGGAGGAGTAGGACGACGAAAAAGAAGAAGAAGAAGAAGAAGAAGAGGAAGACAAAGAAGAAGTTCACTCTGAAGAGTTTAGCAAATGTGTTTTCACAAGTGAATAAAGCCCTTGCTAACTTGGAATACATGGACCCGAATGTTGAAAGATTTGCTTTAACTTTCATCGTTAAATCTACGGGGATAAAAAGAAGCAAACATCATTAAGTGAATTCTTAAACCTATGTCAACCCATGGAGAAGAAGGAAATTAAAAATTCACTTTTTTAAAAAAACATTTGTATTGTATTATACATTTTTTTTAATTATATTTATCATTATTTTTTTTTTACCTATCTTTCATTTTAAAATATGATTATGTTATTTGTTTTCTATTTCATTTAAAAAATCTGTAGGAGAATAAAAGCAGTGTTGTCAATTTAGATGTTTTGGGTTTGTTTTTTTTCTCGAATTTGTGAGACCAGTGTTGACAATATTTAGATATTTTTTTTTTCTTCAGAGTTTAAAGTCCAGTGTTGGCAATTTAGATGGGTTTTTTTTGTTTTGTTTTTTCAAATTTGAGAGTGTCTTCCAGAATTGAAAAATCCCATCTAAATTGACACCACTAAGTAAAAGAGTAAAAGGTGACAATGCACTAGGTTTTTTATGGTAAGCATAGCATACAAAAACTTCAGAAAAAGATTTGTACTATTTATGACCATTTCGAGATATGACCTGCCAGTCGGAACGGAACCCGGTCATAAGTTGCGGAGTACCTGTATATCCTGAATCAGCATCATCCAGAGAAGGTTTTTATACCATTTATTTAGACTTAAACACATACATAGGCATAGTACCTCTATTAGTCTCGCAAATATATGGATTAATTTTTAAAGCATTTAAAAATTTCAATTTGGATTTAAATTAATCCTTGAAAACAGGATTATAGAGGTAATTTTTCATGGAGAATCTAACTGTAGGGTCAATATGGGTTTATCACAAGATTTTAATTTGTACTTTTATTAAGCATTGTTTGGTGTTTATTTTTTGGGATGTTTTGAGAGAATTATTTTAGTTTCCTCACTCATAAAGTGATGGTTGTGCTTGATAAGTAAGGTTCATATTTTTAGGGTTTTTAAAAAAATGTTGTGCCTAGCAGGTTAAACTCAAACTGCTTGGAAATTCTGAATTGTATATTTCAAATATATTTGATATTTTTGCAAAGTACAGTTTCTCGATAAATGTTTACAACGCTGAGTTTTTTGCATTTCTTTGGAAGAGTGCAAAAGAAAATCTAACTTTAATATTAAATTTTAAATAAAATGTTTCGGTCGAACTGATTTTGATAAAAATAACTATTTGATAACATTGTCTGTGATTATAATAAACAGCTTCCTCTGTAACTAATACTGTTGCAATCAGAAGTACCTTACTCATTCAGGAAACCTAATTTGATAAGGCCTGACTTCATCAAAATAAATCTAGTCATTAAAAAAATCTTAACACGTGATGAACAATTAAAATTGTTAGTGTAGCACTGGAGGCACCCCTACAAACTCGGTTTTTAAAACCTGATAAACCAATTTATTCAATAACCAATACTTGTTTTTGTTATTTACGCTGCCCAGAGACTAACAAATTTTTTTTTTTTTTTTTTTCTTTCAAATGACCATGGCCACTTCACTTGGTTGACAAGTGAATACAACACAGAAATAGTACTTGCAAATTATTGAATATCTGAGAGTGTGCAGTGTGTTTTCATTCAACGCTATGGGAGATAGCTCAGTGGTTACAGCCACAGATAGCTATCTAGGAGATTTACAATTCATTTCTGATCATGCTCAGAGCAGCTCATCAACATTTAATGAAGTGAAGGTCTTGATACTTCTAGTGTTGGGAGGGATTGAGCAGGATTCTCAGCCTCATTACATTTAGCAACTTATGAAATGATATGGGCCAAAGCAATTTTTTATCAACTTTACAAAAATTGAAAGCAAAGTAGAAATATAATCACAAATGATGTAAAGATAATTAAATATTTCCCAAGTATATTGCCAAAACTGCAGCAAAGGCCAACAGTGTATTATAAATGATTAAACAAACATTTTCATATATTGACAAGGATTCTTTCATAGTATTGTCACCATACTTGGAAAAGGGATAAAAATCTGTTAGAAAAGGATGAGAGACATGCAACCAAGTTAGTACCTGAATTACAGAATGCAGGTTATGAGGACAGGTTAAAAGAGTTAGATTTAACAAGATTAGAAAATAGGAGAGATCCCAAAAGCTTCTCAGGACGAATCCTGAGCATGCTAATGGTGATTGCCTCCCGACCAGCTGGCCAAGATATCTTGTGCAACTTCTCCCAGGACCCCTGAAGGGCTGTGGTTCTCAGAACTTCGAGGCCATGGCGGTTTTGAAGAAAAGATACTACACTTTGATCTTAGCCAAAAGGCCTTTCTTTATTCGCCTCCCCACGGCGGCAAATTTGACATGAAGTCTTTTTAATGTGGGGGTTGGCCTGCACGCGAACGTGCAGGTGGGGGTGGAGATCCCATGTCCCCGTGACTAGAGACCTGAGGGGGGAGAATCCCAAATCCCTGTCGCTGAGACAAATGCCACGAGGACCGGGATGGGTCCAAAAGCTCTTCAGGACTGATCCCGAATGTGCTAATGGGGTGACCGCCTCTCGACCAGCTAGCTAAGATATCCTGTGCAACTTCTCCCAGGTATCCAAAGATATCCGAGCATGCCACCAGGAGCCCCGAAGGGCCGTGTTTCTCCGAACTTCATGGCCATGGTGGTCTCGAAACGCAGATACTCGACTTCGATACTCGGCGCGTTATCAGCCGCAGCCAAGATATCCTGCGCAACTTCTCCCAGGATGATACCAGAGCATGCCACAGGACCCCATGGCGGTTTCGAAGAACATATACTACACTTTGATCTTAGCCAAAAGGCTGAGTTCCTTCCCTAGGTCTGGAATAGTTTACCAAATTATGTGGTTCTCTCACCAAATATGGATACCTTTGAGAAGAATTATGATAGTTATTATTACCCCAAATGGTTACAGGCTTAAAATTGTTGTAAACTAAATTTGCTGATCATCCAAATTTATATTTGGAAGATTATTTCTGACCAGATGATGGCAGATGCGATGCCCTTGTCATTGCTCGGTATAGTCTGGACGAGTGGGATCTGGGTTTTGTCCTGTGACAAAGTCAAGTGCTCTTATGCAACTACTGTTGCGAGGATTAAAGAGAATTTTTGAGGACGTACCTGCCCCACACGTTAAACCGTCCTTGTGGCACATCCTGTTCTCATGGGGGTTCGGCTAACTAGGAGCTAGATTTGTACATGATCTGTGTCTCTATGCATTTGGTATACTCTTTTTTCACACTAATAAATGTATTGCATTGTTCATTGAACATTATGGGAAATAGCTCAATGGTTACAGCCACAGATAGTTATCTACAGTTCATTTCTGATCATGCAGAGCAGCTCATCAACATTTAATGAGTTGAAAGTCTTGATACTTCTAGTATTGGAGGGAGCAGGATCCTCAGCCACATTATATTTAGCAACTTATGAAGAGATATGGGCCAGAGTAATTTTTGTCAAAGATCATCATCTTAACTAGTCACTTAACCAAAAGTGCAGTTTAGCAGGGGATCTTGAGTAACCTTTTAACTACCTAAGAAAAACTTGTTTATAAAAGTTAATGGCCAACCACAACTTATGAACTGCCATAAACTAAGCAACGTAAGAAACAATTGTATAGATATTTAAGTTTAGTTTAGTGTGGCACTCTGTGAGGATCCAACTCACGACACAGTAGTAATTATGAGATCAGCTTGCTCAACCCTATTCTACGGCAAGATGTCCAAGGACATATGAAAGTAGTGGTGCACCCAATAAGAGTCAAACTCACTACAGTGGCAAATTAATCTGTGAGATAATCTTGCTAATCTTCACACTGTGGCACAAGTATTGTGGTAACGATATCAGCAAGACAAAGAATGAGTTCACTTGTCCAAACAAACCTTGGAATGTTAATGACTCTTCTAAAAGTTATGGGCCGTAAAGACCAATAAATGTTTTACCAAGCAGATTAATTTGATTAACTCTTAGCAACATCTTGGCGTTATAACCAAGCAATACAAGTTCATTTTTCCCTCTACTTCTAGAAGTATATTAGTCATGTCGAATCCCATATACAATGGAACAATATCAGCCAAGTTGGATACCAGGCTTTTTTCTACAACTCAATTAGCAGAAGAAAAATATATCAATAAAACAATAAAAAGGAATACAAATCGTGATGCAATAAAGTGAAGTGCTTTATTGCAACTGTGTAAAAATAGTTTACAAAAAAATTTTTTTTTTTTCATTTATGTCATTTTCCTGGGTCATGAGAACTATTTGCCAATTTCTCAGTATATACAACGTCTATCCAGAAAGTATCCAACCATTTAATATTAATGAAAAAAATAGCTTGCTTAGTCCACGTCAAAGTATTCCACTTGGGACCTCACACTTATCCCAGCGTCCCTTGCAAAATCCTCTTTCGGGATCGCCATCAACTGCCTCATTCCATTCTCCTTTCGGCCACGTTCTGAAATCTCTTTGGGAAAAGCTAAAAGTTACAGGGAGTCAAATCTGAACTCGGTGAGGGGAAATTTTGCCAAATAACCCTGCACAAGACATGAAAAATGACCCATTCAGTCATTGTAAATGAGACTGTCACACAGTACACAAGCTCACTCAATGGTGTCTCACTGCCAACTGAGTAACCCCATGGGTCATAAGAAATGTTCATACATAAGGTTTTTAGAGGGGGGGGGGTTCTATTTTATCTATCTATCTGGACTTCACCCAGCCCTAACTGTTCATAGTAGAAACTTGAAATGTTGCGCACACACACCCTCAATGAGTAGGAAAAATGTTGTTTTTTTTATTTTTTGAAAATAAATAGGTTTTTAGTGGAGGGTTAAATTTTATCTATCTATCCATCTGGACTTTGCCCAGCCCAAACCATTCAAAGTAGGAACTTGAGATTTTGTACACACACTCCCCTCAATGAGTAGGGAAAATCTTTTTTTTTCTTCATTTTTAAAAAAGAATTCTCAGTATATATTGTTATCATTTACTTCTCTTTTAAATGGTTTTTATACGAAGGGTGCCCAAAATAACTGGTATTATTTTCAAAGAATGCTTTATTAGATGGAAAGAAACTGTTGGTTATTTTGAACTTGTTCCTTCAAATCATGAAATATGTTCAAACAAGTGTTTGTTTTTTTTATCTTCTGTGAGCAAACGAGTCATACATTTTGCGGAAACTCATTTCATTTTCAAATCTTCTGTTAACCTTTGCTGGCATAAACTCCAAGACAAACCAGTCACCTTAGATACCTCATCAATTGTCCAATGATAATCTTCATACTTTTTCAAGATCGTAGTTGGTCTTCAACATTTTGAACACGAATACCACTTGTTTTTTACCAAAAGCTTCTTCCTTCTCAAAGCATTACAACAGTTTCAGCTGCAGTTTTTCCCAAAAGATAAAACTTAACTCACACTGTTCTTTTTTTATTAGCCATCACAAATATTTTTTTAAAAATAAATAAATAAAATAATATTGCCAAACGTGTTTGCAAACACCAGAAAAAAGCCAGGAGACAATTCAGGAATCCAGAAGCACATGATATGGCAAACTGGCTAAGAATAGTGTAGACTTATGACACCTATCCCCTTCTATTTCTTTTTGCTTTAGTGTACACACAGACACAATAGAGCTTAGCTTTACACTCTCCCCCTGCTTGCTTTAGCGTGACAGAAACCGACATGCACTTTTATAAGATTACTAGATGCTATAGTGAATGTCAAATAAGAAACTGTCATGGTCTGATTCAGTCAGGCTTTTAAATAATATTGCAGTCCACTTTCTAAAGTTTAATGATTACCCAAATGAACATACAGTAATATCCTGTTTAGCACAGATTCGTTGTAGCTTCTTTTTTCAAATATTTTGCATAATAAATTTAGTTATGTCAAATTTCCCAAAACAGCATCATGGACACTTCAAATAACTGTATACTTTGGTTAATGTGCCATGTGTATGAGAATATACACAGACAATAATTTATCACCTACTGATATTTCACCAGTTCCAGAAAGTAACTACCAGATGAAATACACAGCAGCAGCACTAATCCATTCCACCTTGTTGAGGCTCAAAAACAACATCATATATTTTAAAATGATTGCTAGCACAATCTATTTATGTTATGTTATAATGACCCTTTATAGCGCTGTTTTGTATAGCGTATCTAGAGCGCTAACCCAGGTATTACTGTAATTCAATGTTTGTTTTTTTTAATAAAAAGTCACCATAGCTAATTTTTGTAATTCAATGAAGTGAAACCAGTTTGTTTGCATTATTTGTTCACTCCTTTATACTGACCTTAGAGTGAATTGGTTACATACATGGTTGGTTGACCATCGTTTCAATCATGTTTGTGACCTTTGCATGAATGTTTTAAAAGTGAGAGTCATTGCAGAAAGACGATCCCACATTCTTGGCCTCCGAGGTCGTTTTGCCAGTGGTACGATGAGACGTCACAACTGGCAGCCTTTTTGGTTGCAGAAGTTGCCAAAAGGGCGGTAGAGTTTACTACTAGTCTGCCTTGGGGGCTCTACTCCTGATTTGGAATCAGAGTTGTCCGTCTCCTAGACTGGTTGTCAAGCAAGGCTAGAGAGCACAGTCTACCCTATACAGCTGTAGGCTTTTTCTGTCAGAGTAACTTTCTCTTAGATGGACTACTCAACAGGGCTAAACGGCTCCAACTGTCCTGCTATCTACCCATAGCTGGAGGAAGAAGTAGATTGATGCCTTTCCCAAGGGCATTTGTGCGAAGTGGATGCAAGCAGCCTCAGACAAAACTAACTCGGTTTGCCAATTCAGTTTTCTGTGTCAGCAACCACTCCTTACATCACTCCTCACTTCCATACAGGAACTCAAAAACAATGACATTTTTAAAATTTTATTTATTGAAGGACTTCTTAAGACATGCATGTTAAGTGGCAAAGGTTTTGTGCTAAAGGTTTTGCATGCAAATTAATATTTCTCTGTTGAATCACAGGCAAACTAGAAAGCACTCAGAAAGCGCATACCTCTGCCAATACTGTACACTAACTAAAAACTGAATGAAAATATAAAAAATTAAAAAACAAGGAAGAGAACTTTAAATATACAAATAATGAGCTACTTCCCTTAGCTTTTTTTTTTTTATTAAGTATTCATTTTTAACCTCTTTTTCTGCAGAAGAATAAAAAAATTCTGAATCGAAAAAGATTCATGGATCCACCCCAAAAATCAATCAATTCTTCTGTAGCCCATGGTCCACCTATCCACAAAATTTAATTGAAATTCATTGAGAACTTTTGGAGATACTGTGTGGACAAACAGACACTTCCAACTTCTTTGGCAGATGAAAAAAGCAGCTTACAACACTAATTTTTATGACAGAAAATCAACTTTTGAATAAATAGCAAAAAAATGTTAACAGCCACAAAAAAAATTGCAGATTTATCTTAAAACTACTGATTAATATCTCTTCAAGCAGAAAGCTATTAAAAAAAAAAGTTTATAAACAAATAACGAGACAAATTTTCCACTTTAAAAAATGACAAGAAAAATGTTTTAAATTTATATAAATCTTTTTATAAATTTTTAACAGCAGTATTCAGCAAGAGGCACTTATGGAGAAGTACATATATTCAAGCATTTTTTCATTTTATTGAAAACACCACAGGAAGATTGCTATAAAATGAAAAAATGCTTGAATATATGTATTTCTCCATAAGTGCCTCTTGCTGAATACAGGAAGATAGTCCCTGCTGACAGCTCAGTGGGAGAGCTCGGATTTAGAGAACCATAATGTTTCAACTAAAAAAGTATCAGATTGTTCAATGTGAAAATGACTATTTAAAGAATATAAACTGAAAAAGAATTCATGGAACAGTAGTTCTCAAGCTCTGTGCCGCGGCACAATATTGTGCTGCAACTATCTCCCGAGTTTGCTGAGTAAATTCTTCCAAATATGCAAACATGTATTTCGAACCTTGTTCATTTCCAGTAATGGTTTGATGCAGTGTTGCCAATTTAGCGCGTTTCGCGCTAGATTTAG
>VCCN01002452.1:3444014-3457301 GCA_006491835.1 Architeuthis dux
TCATTGCCGCAATTATGAAACTTCCTTTAACCAATGCCTGCAGCTGGCAGCAGAAAAAATAAATGACAACCTATTAAGAATTTGCTACAAAATAACTACCCTACAAAGTTAAAAAAGAAAAAGAAAAGAAAACTGCTTTTCTAGGGTAACAGTCAGGCCATTCCTGACCATTTAAATGTTTTCAGGTCATACTAAGTAGAAATGATCAAATTAAGTTATCTAATTCGACATAATAAACCAGAAAGCACTCAGAGCGCATAACTCTGCATATGCTGTACACTAACTAAAAACTGAATGAAAATCAAATATTAAAAAACAAGGGAGAGAACTTTAAATGTACATTGAATTTAAATTTAGCCTTTTTATTAACTGTTCATTTCTTAACCTCTTTTTCTGCAGAATAATAAAAAAAAATATCTCTCAATCGAAAACAAATTCCTAGAACAGCCCTAAAATGTAATCACTTCTTCCATAGCCACCCTTCAACAAAATTTGATAGAAATTCATCCGAAACTTTTGGATATATTGTGTGGACAGATAGACAGACAGACACAAGTGAATACATATACCTCTTCCAACATATCTACTGATTTCTATTTCTTACTGAAGAAAATGACTGGATATATTTGAGCTTCTATTTCTCACATACTAGCAAGTAAAAAAAATGCCTTATTTTATCAAAAACTAGCTGGACCCATGGAAATTCACAGCCAACCATGATATCACCATTACTTTCACACATATTTCCGCAATTAAAGTATGTAATTTCCTCATTCTAAAGCATAATGGTCATACATACTGACAAGCAGAATAATCTATAGGATTAGTGAGTGTATGATATACTAATGCCATAGTCTGATATTTGCCTATTAGTATCATATTGGACACTAATATGTTACAAAACGTTTTGCAAAAAAAAAAAAAAGACCCCAGAGTATTAAATCATTTGAATCTATCCAATGCTTCCCATAAAATGATTTACATAAAGCAATGAATGTGGCCTAAGTTTTCACAAAAGCAGATTGTAGTTTGAAACAATACTCAAGTGTTACTCAAAATATCTTTTTCTAAACAATTATGCAACTTACTCCAATCAAATGTATCCACATCAAATGGAATAATATAGGACATTCCAAATTAGTTTTTCAGTTCAAACTGCATTCACTGCTCATAATCAAAACACATAAAAATTACTGATGTGTTTTTATTGGTTTGTTTTCTGTCACACTGAAGGAAACTGATATATGAAAATAAGTGGAACTGCCGCGATTTGAACTCTGCCCTGCCCTGCCCTACCAATAAGCCATGGGTATACTGATGACACGGTCTTGAAGTTTTAAGCATTAAGTATGTCAATCAGATTGTATACATTGGGGAAAGTGGACAATACATCAAGGCAGCTAACGGCCTGGATGGGCAGAATTTAAAAAACAAAAAACAAACAAAATGACTTGGCATTTCTGACGACACGGATACACTAATTTTACATTATAATAAGCAACGTGTCCATCGATTTGTCGTGCTTTAAAAATAATAATAATATGTTGAAAGACATGGGTAGAGGAAAGGTTCTGAAAATGGAATTCCAACACAAAGACCTAGAAGATGGGCAGAAGGAGGGAGAGAGAAGCAGGTTTGGGTACACAAAGTGTAGGGGGTGAAACAAAGAAATCCGCTAAAGGAGAACGGCTGAACTCAGCAATTGAGAAAAGAAGAAAGTAAAATGAGGTCGAACTGAACATGCTTTTGAGTGTCTGTGCGTGGAAGATTTGGTTAAGTGCTGGGGATAGCTGCTTCAGGCAACTCTCATGAGTTTTTTTTCAGATACTACAGTGCTTTAGATTTTCATATTTACATATGATATTAGCAAAGCAATGGGTATTTTACCAGTATTTAAAATATTCAAAGATCATCCTATGACAAAAAGCCTTTTTATATTAGGAGATAGATGTAACCATATCACAGGGAGGATCGATTAAACAAATACGTACATTCACTCTGATCATTACATATATAGTGACACGGAACATACAGAGCATATATAGGGAGGTAGCAGATGTTAAAATTTCCAAAGTACATTTACAGTCTGAACAGAAAATAATTCAAAAAGTTGATCATTTAATATCTATTTCTGTACAGCGAGAAAACTGATATAAACCAGACAACACTCAGAGATCGCGTTCCTCTGCCAACAGGGGAAGTAATTGTGCATGGATCCGCCCCAAAAATTAATCATTTCTTCCGTAGCCCATGGCCCACTCTTCACAAAATTTCATAGAAATTCATACAGAACTTTAGGAGATATTGTTTGGACAGACATTAACTGTTAGCGATATTATATGGTGTGCACATATAACTACCACATGGAGGTAATTGTGCATGGATCCGCCCCAAAATTTAATCACTTCCTCCGCAGCCTATTGTCCACCCTTCCACAAAATGTCATAGAAATTAATTGACAACTTTTTTGGATATCGTGTAGACAGACCTAAAATTTTAGCAATTTTATGTGGTTTGGACATATAAAGGTACGACGTAGGGAAGTTAATTGTGCATGGATCTGCTCCAAAATTTAATCAGTTCTTCCATAGCCTATTGTCCACCACTTCACAAAATCTGATTGGAATTCATTGATAACTTTGAAATATCTTGCGGACAGGAAAAAGATTTGACGATAATATGTGGTTTGGACATTTAACTACAACATAGGGGAGGTATTAATCAATTTAATCAGTTCTCCCATAGCTTAGTGTCCACCCCTCCACAGAATTGCATTGTAATACAGTGAGAACTTTTGGAGATATTGTGTGGACAGTCATGGGCATATACATAACTGTATGGGGGAAAAATGGTAAAATATTTAGAAGTGCCTAGAGGGTAGAAAGAGAAGTTTTGGGCCCCAATCACAGAAAAAATTGTAATAGCCCACTTTCAATAATTCAATAATGCTATCTTCTACTTATATAATGAAGTGTGATTTTCTTGGTTTCTCTGTCCATAACAATAGAGGTTAATGGTAAGAATTCTGCTGATAATAATACCTCCTATCCACCATTTGAAACTATGGACTCATCTAGTGAAACAAATTCGCTATTCTTTCTAAAAAAAACATCTCAGAAATTAAAATATATCCGTGAACTTTTTCAATGGGTTTAACCAGTAAATCATGTAAAAAGAATAATGGATCAGGACACACATTGTATAGCAATGATCAGCAAACTAATCTTACTGGCTGTTGTTAATAGGTTCAATCCTCATTGGATCTCCTACTATTGATTGTCTAATACCAAACTGCTAAGTTAATAAATCATTTGAATAAAAAAGATCAGGACATGTTGTATAGCAATGATCACAAAGCTAATCTTGCTGGTCGTTGTTAGTGGGTTCAATCCTCATTGGATCTCGATGGTCTGATACCAACTTATTCTAAGTTAATCCACTTATATAATGAACAGTGTGATTTTTTTTGTTTATCCTTCCGTAATAATGGACTCTTCCTGATGAAATTATGTCCTACCCACCACTGAAACGAATTCATTAGTATTTTTAAAAATCATCTCATAGAAATTCAAATATATCCGTTAATTTCTTCACAGGGATAAAGTAGTTATTACATAATTGTTACATTGTCTCTTCAAAGAAATCTCAAGTTATTTCCAGTTATATGAATGAATCAAAATCACCATTGTAATAATCTAACTACAATTGAAAAAAATCTGTCAGTCTGTGTGTGTTTGTATGCACTGCAAATATTCGACAACTGGCCATTGTAGGAATTTGACATTCACCAACTGGCCATTGTACGAATTTGACATTTACCAGATATATTAGTCAGCACACAAGGCAGTGCAGAGTCGAGTTTGAAGTTATTTGGATCAGCAGTTCAAGAAATCTAATACAAATTAAGAATTATCTAAATTCAGATATAAAATTTAGATTCAAAATAGGCAACAGTGAAATGAAGTAACCAAAACACTTTGAAGCCATAGTTTTGTATGACAGACAGAAAATTATTTTACATCACAATTATGACAGGCTGCTTCACACACCATAAAGTCTGGCCCCTTCCAAACATGCACCTTTGAAACTGGCACTGCCCAAGTGTGGATTAAAAGTGGAATTTTATGATTAACTACTGAAAATTGCAATGTGTTTTAGCACTTAATCCATATATTGTGCATGGGGAAAAAGAAAGTGTTTGTCAGTGGTTAAAAATAAATGCTAGCATTACTGACAAGAGAGGGCTATTATAGGTATAATGTAAATGAATTGCTATTGATTTTACTATAGAAATGCATTGAAAATCAGGAAGGGATTGTCTGTGGTCAGGGAATAATACAAGCATTACTGACAAACACAATCAGGCTATTAGAAACAGTCAACCAAAACTGTCAATATAGGTTTCTTCAGTTTTTAAGTTGGGCTGGCTATGTATGTATTGCGCATACAGGCCGCACCAACAGAGCTAGAGGACTGAAAATTTAAACATTTACTCCTTATGTCTAGAAAAATTTATGCTAAATTGGTCCTGTAGTCCAACAGTATTCATGCTTGTTTAAAATACATATTTTTTTAGTGATCACTGCCCAACAAAAGGCGAGAGAGGAGTAACATATTCATTGATCACTCTTTTTTCCAATTTTTTTTAATTGATTGCCCCCAACACAGCATACTGCCAAAAGATGGTTTCTATTGTATGACTAACCAGACCTGTTTTACACATAATGAACAATAGAAATAATCGAAAGATTTAATTGTCAAATACAATGACCTATTTTATATTTATAGGTTTATATCGGTCTCCCTTCCCTTTCACAATATAGCCATCAATAATCAAATGTTATACTGTAAACATTTTTATAATAATAAAATCAAATACATTTTAATTCAAGTGACAGTGATAAAGGTCAAATTATATTCATGATCTACATTACAATAAACAATGTGTCTGTCCATCTGTCACACATTAAAAATAAAAGTTTTAAGGGATGGGGGTAGAGGAGAGGTTCTGAGAATGGAATTGCAAAACAAAGATTGCAAAGATGGCAGGGAAAGAGAAAGAGAAGCAGGGTTAGGGATTCACAAAAGTGTAAAGAGCGAAAGATAAAGATATTCGCTAAAGGAGAATGGCGAGAAAAGAAGAAAGGCAAGAAAGTAAAATGAGGTGGAATTGAACTCATTCTTGACTGTCTGTGAGCAGAAGATTTGGTTAAGTGCCAAGGATGGTCGCTTCAAGCCACTCCCATAAATTCTTTCAGATACTGCAGTGCTTTAGATTTCCATCCCTAGGTATAGCATTAGCAAAGCAATGGATATTTTAATTAAATGTAATTACCCTGTATTACAGATGGCACCTAAGAACCTAGTCTCCTATGCCTCCTATGCTAGCAAGTTTGATCCTCATTGGGTACCCCAGTATTGTGGTCTTGTATCTGACCAGAATAAACAGATATTTAAATGCTAACAATAACATAAAGCTTTTATTATTTTTAACATTCTTATTGTTATTACCTCAGCCAACAAAGCTGGAAGAGGTATATGTATTCACTCATATTTGTCTGTTTGTCCATACAATACCTCCAAAAGTTCTCAATGAATTCCAATTAAACTTTGTGAAGCTAGGAAACAGTTGATTAAATTTGGGGGTGGATTCAGAAAATTTTCTTCCTCTATTAAGACAATAGTCCAAAATATATATACAGTAAACTTCCCTGCATGGTAGGTATATATGACCTGATTTTCATTCATAGAGTAGAGGATTTTACAGGCAAGCAGTAGTTACCACTTACGTCAAGATTAGTTATTAGAAATTAACATACATTTTTGAGAGAGAGTCTATTCAGAATAGCCACAAAGATTCTAAAAGAATAGATAATCTTTTATCTATGAACTGATTTTCAGTCAGTTTTTTGTGACAATGGCATTGGCAGAGGTTTGTATTCTTAGAGTGTTTTCTAGTTGGAGAAAACTGCAATAAAACTCACTGGCAAAGTGAGCATTTAAAACTTTTTCACGTAAAATTAATTTTGGAAATAGAATTAACAAATAGAAGGCTTAGCGTCTTGAAACCTAGATACAAGAATAGCTTAAGACCCTAAGAAATACATTACAGTGTATCAAAATTATTTCTATTTTTTATACAGACCTTTACTCCAAAGCTTATTTCATGTATACATCTAAAGACTATCTATGACTCCACTATATTATTAATATTATTATTTTATATATCATATCATTACTAATCAGCTGTATCCTTTGTTTCAGATATAATAGTGGCTTTACAAGTATCTGCTATCTGCACACAGAATTCAGGAAGTAGAAGGAAATGAAAGATTTGACTAATGCCTAAAACTGGTTTAAGTGTTTTCAGGGTGGTGACTTGTCCCTTGAAAGCTCAGTTGTCGATTATGATGATTTAAAATGCAAGATAGTGGAGAACCTGATCACCAATACTAAAAAACTTTCAGAAGGATCATCTAAAGATACCATATGTAGAGCATTACATAAGCTTAGGAAAACATACAGGAGATCTATTTGATTAAAAAATGAAAATACTTTTGATATACCCCAATATTTACTGCCATCTTGCCATAAAAGTCTGTTACTTTCTAATGTACAAAACACATCATGCTATGTTTTTTTGTTAATATCTAAGAATGTAGACAGATACATTTTTCATGTTTTGCATACATAACCATAAAATATGTCCACATAAAATGGTATGATTTATATGTTGCTCATCTCAACTAGGTAGGTACCAAAAACATTACAAATTGTAATGATCAGAATTCTTTATAAATATTTTGAAACATTGCAGTAATTTAAATATCTTCTTTGAAGTTTTAATTTTGGTTTTAATTGCAAGAAAATAGCATAAAGTTAGTAGTAAAAAATTGAAAATTACTTTTGCATACTTAAAGAAGGTTTTAGACTTTTTAATGTTATTTTTTGTCATCTAAAATTACTTTGATTATACCATGATTGATGTCTGCTGACAAAAAAATTTAAACTCTGTAATTAAAATTTTTCAAAAATAAACTAGCCCTTATAGACAAAAGATTCAACAAAAATTAGTTAATTTAAACATTACTTCACTGGATTTGAAAAAAATATTACTTAGTGGATATTGAGTGACAGCCCGTTAAATTTACAAGTGTCTATTCGATGGCTAAAGAATGTATGACCAAAAATGACAAAACCTAATATTACCCACAATTGCAAATGGGATATGAAGTCTTGCAGTATCCTCCATATCCATCTGACATTTCTTCTATAGATTTTTATATTTTCAAGCATTTTGAACTTCATATCGGTAATAAAAGCTTCAATAACAGAGAAGCAATAATTTGTGCTTTTACTGAATTTGTGACCACTAAATCTAAAAAAGTTTATATTATCATTAGAGGATTGTTGAGAAAAGGTTATAGCTTCAAATGGGTTACACTTTGATATTTGCAAGGAGTCTACAAGAACAACAAAACATAAATAACCTCATAAGTTCAAGCTTAAAAAGTTTTGCAAATATTTAACTTCTGATTGAAGTAATAGAAATAAAGACAGTCACTCAATAGAAACAGTCATGTGACCAATGTCTTTTAGCAGCATGCCGCATTGGGTGTGATCAATTAAAAACTTGGTAAAGGGGGTGATCATAACAAGCATGAACACTGCCAGACACAAATTAAGAGACCAATTTAGCATAAACTTACATTGTAGATTGAACCCTCCCACTAAAAACATATTGGGGGGAGGGGGGATTTAAAAAAAACAAAAAAACCTTTTTCTAGACACAAGGAGTAAATGTTTAAATTTTCAGCCATCTACCTCCATTGGAGCGTCCAGTGATACATAGCTAGCTAGTCAGCCAGACAGAAGGCAGAACCACTTAAAAACTGAATGAACCTTTATTGACAGTTTTGGTGAGTAATTGTTGACGGTTTTTATAAGAAATTGTCTATAACTTTGAGAAGAGTCATTAACATTCAAACTTCTGTTCAGACAATCAGAAACTCTTCTTCCCATTTTTAGATGCGTTACGTTTCTCTAGCAGTGATAGTTGTCATTTTTTTAACATCTCATATTGCTGTGTTTATTTTTTGAACATTTAACTGAACGTGTTTAAACGCATCTATGGTCCAACTTTCAGGCTTGTTGCTGTTGTCAACACAAACCTTTTAATAATGCATGCAACAATGAATGTAACATTCCTTCTGGCATAGATTTTATCAAAAGGCTGCACCTCCCAATTGCACTTAGGGTAGAGTCAGGTTCATTGCCCGATGCTCCCAAAACAGAAGTTCCTGGGGAACAAGACAATTTTTGTATCTACCCACAAATATGTTTGTGGGTCCCCACATTAAACTCAACCTTGTGTTACATCCTGCCCTCATGGAGAGGCGGATAAATACCTACTTCCTTACAGCCAGTTCCATTGCCAGTCATCCTGATAGTCTTAACCAGAAGTGCAGAATGAATAGCATAACAGTTACCGGCACAGAAAATGGAATTGGCAAACTAAGTTAGGGTTTTGCCAGAGGCTGATTATTTTTACTTCACCCTAATGCCCTTGGGAAAGGCATGAATATATTTCTCCCCAATAGTTATGGGTAAATAGAAGGGCAGCTGTAGCCCTTTATCCCTGTAAGGCAGTCCATCTAAGAGGAGGTTACTCTGAAAGAATAAACCTACAGCTTGGCAGTTGCCATGTCAGGTGTCCAGCCCAGGTAAAGGTGAAGGGTTTGGTGTAGGGCTAAGCAACCTTACTCCGTAAAACCTACTTGCAACTGAAATCACAGCAGAGTGGTTGTGGCGCACAAAGAGTCTAAGGAATAAACAAAACTTAATTAACCTCATAAATCTTTTGAAAATATTTAACTTCTGATGGAAGTCATAGAAATAAAAATACAAACACAACACTCGGCCCTCAGGGAGGAAAAGGAAAGTCTCACAGAAAAAAAGGAGAGACTCATAGAATGTGGACAGGGAGGAGAGAGAGGCTAAGACATGTGTCCATTTCGCTACACCTAATTAAACACGCACACATTCACGAGAGAGGCCAAAACAACCTGTCTCAACTCCAGACTCCAAAACCCAACCACAGGTAGGTGGTTCTCTAACTTTCGTATTTATATGTACCAATTGTATATCCCTTTTGTCTTTCCTTGTCTATAGCGCACATATCTTTTGATTCTTCTTTCTTACGTATATTTAACCCCTCTCCTTCTTACTTCTGCTTCTTTTACCTATCTCTTTCTTAATATCATCTGGCTTTGATCAGTCATATATCAAAATCATTATTTTCTTTAATGTCTTTTCAAATGGCCACTCAGGGGATTTGGGAAGAGATTAAAATCTAGCTAACTCGACATGAGGTCTTTTCGAGAACCCCTTGAACAATAATTGCGTCTTTTCCTTGGACTCCGGGATTTCGTACTATCAGATCCTTTAATGATAAAAATGGTGTCAAACTAATATTCTTATCTAATGTCCCCAACGGACCTTTTTGATTTTCTCGCTGAAGCCTGGAGACAAAAAACGTATCCTCTTGCTTTGATCGTGGGAAATTATCAAGGCTTTCCTTTTTAGCTTCGAGAATGTAATTATTTGTATTCAAACACACACATATATATACATACACATATATATATATATATATATATATATATAAGCATGATGCAAAGGTTTTCAGCTTTTTTTTACGAAACTGTTCCAATTTGTCATTCAAAGAAACTGATTGCTGACTATAATTTTGCACTGTAACAGTCGGTCCAGGAATTTGTAATAGAGAATTTCACCTTTAGTTTTCAGCAAATGGAAAAACAGAATATTTTCTCCAAAAGATTTTGCTTTTATTGTGACTAGCTGGTTGGCCACTTGACCTTTTTGATTTCCATGCTGAAGACAAAAACAGTATCATCTTGCTTTGATCATGGGAAATTGTCATGTCTTTCATTTTTAGTTTCGAGAATGTAGTTATTTTGTGCCATACGGGTTTATTCAAACTAACATTAAATAGCTTAATTATTATGTATGTATGTATGTATGTATGTATAACGCGTACAGGCTGCACCAATGGAGCTAGAGGACTAAAAATGTAAACATTTATTCCTTATTATGTCTAGAAAAAACATGTTTTTTTTAAAAATCACCCCCCCAGTTTTTAGTGGGGTATTCATTTTGGAAATGTAAGCTAAATTGAACTCTTATTTTGTGTCCGGCAGTGTTCACTTCACACTTGTTTGTTGAAAATTCAGATTTTTTTAGTGATCCTGGCCCAACCAAAGGCGAGAGAAGTAACTTATTCATTGATCACCCATTTTTCCAATTTGATGTTGGTCTCATAGACGGTTTCTATTGAGTGACTAACCAGAGCGTTTTTTTTTTTTAAAGTAGAATATTCATTTGAAATAACCGGATGGAAAAAAATAGCCGGATTCAAATAAAAATGAGATCATTAACTTGACATTAAATCAAAATGAAAAAAACAGAAATTTAAGTATCTCTCCCCCTCGCTCTCAAACAAGTTTGTCCAAAGTTATTTTTAAAAAGATTTTATATCAGATGACATTAAAATGAAAATGTTTTTAATGACAAGTTACTTTAAATCCTATTATTAATTATTGTCCAAGCAGCATTCTATACAAACTTAAGTACAACAGTGGCTAGTCACTCAATAGAAACTGTCATGTGACCAACGTCTTTTGGCAGCATGTCGTGTTGGAGAGGGAGGGGATCAAAAAATTTGAAAAAGGGCTGATCAATGAAATTTCTTCTCGCCTTTTGTTGGGCAGTGATCATTAAATAAAATCCGAATTTTCAAAAAACCAGCTTGAATGCAGCTAGACACAAATTTATAAACATACATTTCAAATAGGATGTTGGGGTGGGAGAGGGGTTTCAAAAAACAAAAGCAAAAGTTTTTTTAAACATAATAAGGAGTAAATGTTTAAATTTTCAACCTTCTAGCTCTGTTGGTACAGCCTGTACACACAATACATACATAGCCAGCCAGCCAGATCAACTTGAAAACTGAAGAAACCTATGTTGACAGTTTTGGTTACAGTTTTTGGTTTATAGAATTTTATTTATACTTATTTTAAGGGTAAAATCTAAACAAAATGGATTATTTAGCTCAAAGTAAATTTTAACGACAGAATTTTGTTTGTCATTCAAGATTTGAAGTCTGATTGACGGACATCCTTAAATAAATGACAAACATGTCAATATAAATACAAATAGCCCAGAAGAAAAATCTTTTTTCACCCACTGCTGGCCTTGGGGTAAAAATCAGACCATTTATACACACGAGTCTCAACAATGGACTACACCCAATATACTGTACTACAGAGAAAACCTTATATAATCAATCAGTTTCTTTACTAGGCTTTGCTTAAGTCTGGCACAAGACCACAAGTGAGGGGCACCCAGTGAGAATTGTATTCACTACAAGTAGTAATGGTCTACTAGACAAGCTTGTAAACCCTTACTCCACACCCTGTAATCACAAATCTAAGAAACAAAAGTTACATAGACAAAATCAGATCTTATAGGTACTGGTAATTATTTTTTGCCTTATATTGCAAATATTGTTTTGTTAACTTCAAGGTTACAGAAAACAAATATATACAGAGGTCTGACCGGAGAGTATCCAGCCATTTAATATTAATGAAAAAATTGCCTTCTACACTTATCCTAGCGTCCCTTACACTTTTCAAAATGGTCCTCTTTCAGGATTGCCATCAGCAGCCACAGGGGGCCAAATCTGGATTGTAGGAGGCTGACAAAAAAAAAAAAACAACCTATACAAGACGTGAAGAATGGGAAGGCACATTATCATGATTTTCTTTGTGAATGCGATGATCACACAGTATACAAGCTCACTTAATGGCATCTCACTACCGACTAAATAACCCCATGGAAGAGTATGTCTTCAAGCATGTGCAGTAAGGTCCCCTCTGATTGGTTGCCAAGTTACATCAAGACTACACCACCAGTTCGAGATATTCAAAATGGCAGGATACTTTCCGGACAGACCTCATATATTTTTCTAATATTGTCATTAGAGCTAAGAATAAAAATCAATATACCACTGTACCAACGCTATCTCTGCTATTAAAAGACTGATTGATATGCAAGATACTGAAGGCTTGGTTACCATGAAGTGTACTTCAGATAGGCTGATTTTCTTTTTTTACTATATCTAATATCCAGTGTTGTAGTTCTCTGGAAACGCGTGAGAATGGTGTTCCCTTACTTTTGGGGGAGGGGGAACAGCGTTTTCTCACTATCTTTATATAGGTATACCATAATTAGTGTGATTAATTTGTTCCAAGATTTCCCATACTGTACAAAACTGCACTTTACAAATTCTTGTTATAATTTAATTTAATTTTTGTTTTCAGCTTATACTTAGCTACATTAATTTGTACAGCAATACCATAACTGTACTACATCAAAACTCTCACTAATCTAAGCCACACTATTCAAGATATTCTTGTACTACTAAAATTCTCTATTTGAACAATTCACTGATAAGAAAAATTAACCAGTATATTTCAAGTACTCATCCCATATGGCCTCAAATTGGTTAAATTTCAAAAATTTGCGGGGGAGGGGGGTAAAGGAAACTCCCCACCCCAATGAGAGCAGGCAGCCTTGCATTCCCTCGCTTCTTTTTTTTAGCACTACACAACTGCTCAAAGCACAAAAAAGGTCATTGAAGACAATTAGCTATTTAAGGTCCCTAAAATCCTGATATAAAATAAAATTAAATCAGCTACACTTATATATACCTTCACATAAAAATCATAAACATGTTTTATATAAAAAGGTTTTAACATTTTCAAGGTTATAGAAAACTTAATAGACCTAATTTACAACAACTAAGTTTTAATAAAACCAGGTGTGACATTAAATCAGGTGTCAAAAAACACCAATCTGGAGAGGTACATTAATATCTAGGGTGATCACTACCACCTCGGCAACCCAAGTCTAATACGCGCCTTTTCCTTGTAATATATATCAGACACAAAAGAGACCAATGAAACATTTGATCTGCACACCACACCTCTATCTCCTCCACTGCAAATTTTAATAGAATGGCCTCTTTTCTAGGTTAGTTTAGCAGCAGCTGCACTTATGAGAGAACAACCTAAAATTATAGGCTTTCTAAAGTCTTTTCCCAGTATAATATGCTAAGTTCACCTGAGGGGAAAAATTGATTCCAATTTCCAAGTAAAGTGCCCTCTCTTGTAGCTGTCCGTTTAATAGGATATATATATATATATA
>VCCN01002452.1:3506858-3518301 GCA_006491835.1 Architeuthis dux
AGTCACGTGATGGAAACGGAGGGAGATGATTGGCCGGTCAGTTGAGAGCTTGCTGAGGAAGAAAGGGGTAACGGCGCCATGTTGGCTCTTGGCGTGGAAATACAAATGTAGACACGAGGGCCGTTTAAGAAGTAATAAACAAATAATGCAGATGAATGAAAGTGTGTTTAATCCCGAAGAAAAAGGTCATGACGAAAATGAAATGTGTATGCAAAGCATATGGAGTAACAATACAATCGTAGCGAAGGAGAGAGAGAGAGAGAGAGAGAGAGAGAGTGAGTTACAGGGAAAGAGGAGGCTTTGTTCTGTAGTAGGAGCAGTCAAGAAGCGAGTTGAAATAGCAAGGATGGACTCTGCTGGTTGAGGCAAGGGATAAGTGATTTTCGTTGTGCTGTTGAAAGAATCGGGTTTGCAATCGGCGCCTGTGACTAGTCGTACAAAACATGGAGAGGAGCAAAGATTTTACGTGCTAACACGGACCGTAAGAGTGAAGTGGGGGCGGTGAAATTAGCATCATCAACATCAGCAGCAGCAGAGCTTGTAACGTCGGGCGAAAAGTAGGCAGCTGAATTTTCGAATCTCATATGGATTGGCCATCTGTCGTTATAGTATGATTGATCTGATCTACGATGCATGTAGAAGACATGATTGATCTGATCTACGATGCATGTAGAAGACATGATTGATCTGATCTATGATGCATGTAGAAGACATGATTGATCTGATCTACGATGCATGTTAGGTTGTTATACAAGAAATGTAGTCTTTTTTACATCATAGAGAATAATGCTAAAAGTGAAAGATTTACTTATGTAATTGCAATTTTTTTTTTTTCAGATTCAATTTAAATAGATATAATTTGTTATTATTGGAGGTTTTGGGGCCCATAACAGCAATGGTGTCTACCAACTAATTTTCAAGTATGATATCATATTTGGACATAATGCTGCTCAAGCTCCTGATAACATCAACAAATCATTTAACAGTGTGAACTGTTCAGTGTTGGTTTAATAGGTTTAGGTCAGGAAATATGGATATCAATGATAAACCTCAAAGTAGGGCCAAACCTGTTCTTAATGATGAAAAATTATTGACATCAGTGGCCAACGAACAACGGTTCAAGCACTTTTGGGGGACTTTAGGACTTCAACATATCAGATCATTTCTAATAGGAAAGATTAAAATGTTGGAAAAATGGGTCCCACATGAACTAAATGAAATGTTCCATGACAGTGTTAGACCCCACACCTAAGCTTAGAGAATTGGGAAATGAAGTCTTGCAGCATCCTTCATATTCACCTGACATTTCTCCTACAAATTATCATCTTTTCAAGCATTTTTGAACTTCAAATCTGTAATAAATGGTTTAGCAATAGGCAGTCCATAATTTGTGCTTTTACTAAATTTGTGACCACTAAACCTAAAGAATTTTATAGAAATGGTGTATTATCATTAGAGGATCATTGAGAAAAGGTTATTACTTCAAACGGGTTATCTTTTGATTAAATATTTACCGTTTTTGTGGTTTATATCATCCTTCATATTACTATTTTTTCATATGTAACACCCTGATGATGGTCTAACCACTGTTTGGTGATTTTTAGCATTTTAGTGATTTGCAACCATTAAACCTGAATAATTTTATAGAGATGACATATCATCATTAGAGGGTCATTGGGAAAAGGTTATTGCTTCAAATGGATGATGTTTTGATTAAATATTTACCATGTTTTGTTGTTTATATCATCCTTCATCTTATTATTCAATAAATGACATTTTATATATAACAACCTAATATCAAGTAATCCTTATATTTTTGAAGCATCTATTTGACTGTTCGACCCAAAGTTTAGAAAAGTGGTTCATATCCATAATAAAAGTTACAATAATAGGAAAGCCATAATTTGTGCTTTCACTGAATTTGTGATCACTAAATCTAAAGAATTCATATGAAAAAGAGTGGGGTAAAGTTAATACGAGATCGGCTCAGAAAGTATCCAGCCATTTATTATTAAATAAAAAAAAATAGCCTTCCTAGAGCAATGGCGCCTTAGTTCCCCTCCAAGTCCTCCCCCTTGGGACCTAACACACTTATATCTAATCCCTTCCAATTTTCCAAACAGTTTTCGAAAGCTATAATTTGTGCTTTTACTGAATTGAAAGAGTTTTATAGAGATGGCATATCATCATTAGAGGGCCGTTGGAAAAAGGTTATTGTTTCAAATGGGTCATATTTTGCTTAAATATTTACCGTTTTTGTGGTTTATATCATCCTTCATCTTAATATTAAAATTTCATATGTAACCACCTAATATCAAGTAATCCTCATGCAATATTTTTGAAGCATCTATTTGACCCAATGTTTAGAAAAGTGGTTCATAGTTTCTGGTTGTGATGTTTACCCTATTTGGGGATTGAAACTTATTAGTTTCTATTGAATTTCAAGAGAGACTTATGCAGCATCCCCCCTCATTAAAATATTTACCATTTTTTGTAGTTTATATCCTCCTTCATCTTGCTATTCAAAAAACGACATTTCATATGTAATAACATAATAGATGATGATGACACAAGTGTTTTGATTTTTTTTTTCTTTAAACAAAAAATACTGAAGATAAGAATATTAGTTTGAATGGATAAATCCAGATTAATTATATAACCAATTGCCTTTTCATTTCTTTGCTGTTAGAGATACTCATTTGTTTATTGCTGCTTGATTGTGTAACTCCCAAGATAATCTGGATTAAAAAGCTTCTTAAACACTTTATTTTGGTTAATCCATTGATCTGTTAATCTCTCTTTTTAAATGAGCACAGGCTTTTCAAATCCAAATTGTTTTGATAAATGAGATCATTTTACAGTGGGTTAGCCAGGAATTTGATTTCCCCACTGTTTTTATGGGATTGGGAAGTTTTCTGCTGTCCACATTTTTGTATTTAAAAAGAAAAGCCAAAAATGACCAAAACCCACCAAAAATGGCCAAAAAATACAGTAAAAGTGGTCGAAAACATGCCAGAAATGGCAAAAAATGATCACATCTCAGCTTAATTGGGAAATTGAGAAAGAGAGAAATTTCCAATTTAAGTTCAGACTGAATTGTAGTCCTAAAAGTAACAGCCTGTAATTTTAAAATAACTCGAATAAAAGAATGTCTGCAGTTTTTTTCCCCCAATGATCAAAAGCTGACAAAAACTAGAAAGCACTCGGAGAGCACATTCCTACGCTAACACCACTGTCACTAAAAACTGACCAATCGGCTTAGAGATCCCAGACTATGCCGTGACAAAAGCTTATAATAATAATTAATCAGATTTAATGATGTACTGGAATATCAATCCGGTCGGATATCCGGTGTTGGATTCACATTGTGGCAGTGATAATTTTTTGTGAATCTGGCAACGGGAAATCTGAGTGAAATATTAATGAAAATTTATCATACAGATACACACAGGCTTATTTCATTTTAATAAATAAATACATCACCTTTTATGAAATTTGACTAGTTTTTACCTTCATCCTAATTTTAGTTGTTTTTATACAACTTATTCATTCGGGCCACTGTTTCTATGGCAGTGAATAACACTAACAGCGCAAGCAGAAATAAAGAGTAAGCCTTTGGTGAGAATCAAACTCACACCTTCATTGCCAGAGGAAGACTAGTTTACACCTAGCTGCTTTTACCAATCGGCCACAAAAATTAGCAGAAGCTGATTCACATATAAACTCACTCCCTACAACTGACTCTCTGTGCCATATTTATGTTGTTTTACATATGAGACCTAGTAGTCTTTTTATAAATCAATCTTTATTACACACCACTTTTTTATTAAATTTGACTAGTTTTTACCTTCATCCTAATTTTAGTTGGTGCAGAGAGTCGGTTGTAGGGAGTAAGTTTGGCCAATTGGTAAAAGCAGCTATTCTCACCAAAGGCTTACTCTTTATTTCCAATTGCGCTGTTATTCATTGCCATAGAAACAGAGGCCCGAATTTATAAGTTGTATAAAAACAACTAAAATTCGGATGAAGGTAAAAACTAGGCAAATTTCATAAAAAGTGGTGTGTTACAATACTTCATCCAATAAGTTGTATAAAAACAACTAAAACTAGGATGAAGATATAAACTAGTCAAATTTCATTTAATAAGAAGTGGTAAAACTAATTATTTTTTGTAAAAGAAAAATAAATAAATGCATAGTTTTAATTTGATCAACACAAGGATAAAAACAACTTTCTTTTTTTTTTTTCAATTAAAAGTTTATGTAATCAAAATCTTTTTACAAAAAATAAGTAAATACATAGTTTTATTTGCTAATTAGGCAATTTTACCTAATATATACTATACAAAAGTTGCAGTAATGATCTTCAGTCGGAGTGGGTTTGACCCTGCAGCAGCCAGTCTTGTTGTTTCATTTTTTTCCCATACTGCCAGAATTTCATCATTAAAGTGAATAAAAGTTTTGACATATTTGTTTGCTAAATCCTATCCCAGATATGACAGTTTGCATAAACAGATAGCATGTACTAGACAACCCTGTGACCGATTGCGTCACCCTTTGAGAGAAAATTAGTGCAATCTCATGTGACCAGATTGAACACAGATTTTATGCATTTGAAAAAGTAAACTGCTCTATCATCATCATCATCATCGTCATCCATTTAATGTCCGCCATTGGACATAGACCTTCCTCAAGATTCGCCAGATCTCTCGATGTTGTCGCCAATATTTTCTGAACTTATCTAGTGCATTGCACCATCTTATTTTTTGCCGGATACAATTTCGCACATGATCTCTGGGGATCCACATGAGTGTCCAGCGATTGTCTAGCATTCTTGCAACATGGCCTGCCCATTGCCATTTTAGTTTTCTAATGGATTTTATATTTCTGATTCATGTTTTTTCTCTAATATACTGTGCCATCTTCTGATCTCTCAATGTGATGTTAAGTATAAACCTTTCTTGGACATCTTGTATAGTTCTTAGTTTGAGAGTCGGTCTTTTGGTTAGGTTCCATGTTTCAGCTCCATAGGTGACTATTGGGAGGATGCATTGGTTGTAGACCCTTCTTTTTAGGATTAATGGGATTTTTGTTATTCTTGAATGTTGAGCTTGCTCTGCTGAAAGCTTGCCAATCTAGAGTGAGTCTTCACTTGATTTCTTCTTCTTTTGAGGATTTCATGGAGATTCGTTGTCCTAGGTAAATGCAGTGGTCTACTTTCTTTCTCTTTGAGTTGATTTACTGAATGGAAATAATTATCTCCCTTGACAAATTGGTCATTATAATATAGATACGATTGAGTTGAGTTTTTATTAAATCCAGTATTGTAAAACATTTTTATTAATTTTTGACTATTTACCCTGATCTTAATTTTTAATAGTTTTTTTAAAATCACTATGTGTAAAATGGTTTACAATAAATGAATAATAATAGCTTTCTTACTAAAACCAAGTTGAATTGTAATTAAAAAAACAACTAAATGTTAAGATGAAGGTAAATAGTATTTATAAATTAATAAAAACGGTTTACAATACTTTGTCTAAATAAAAATTAAATAATAAAATAATCACTTTTTTTTGGCTAAAACCCAAACAATAACACTGCCGTGCCGGCCTTACTGAAACTGATTAAACAAACTAAAAATTAGGATGAATGTGAATAGTAGTCAAAAATTAATAAAAATGGTTTACAATTCATTTAAAAAGAAAAAAGAATAAAATTAAAAAATTCTTTTTTACTAAAACTCAAACAGTCATTATTACCATGCCAGCTTAGTACTCGAGTAAATAGACTTACTGTGTAAGTAAGAAATGTTAGCTTCTTTAGCGGTAATCGGTCAAATCAGTCCTTATGATGCGGTCCAACTTTGCCAGACTTTAAATCCTCTTTCTGTTTGAATTGAAATCATAAGTTTTATTTATTAGCTGAAAATCCATGGGATTTTCAGCTAGTTCCTAAGGGAGGTCTAAATGGGGCCAGTGGCTGCAATAAGAGATCATAGATTTGAACTGTTAAAAATAATACACCGAATTTTCCTTAACAGAACAAAACTAATTACCGGCAGGATAACGGTTTCTATTTCTAAATAAAATATTCACAAACTTCCAATCCAACTCCATATCCTCAGCTTCTAACACAACACTGCCTGCTACTAACATCATCATCAGCCATTATAAGTCCACTGCTGGACAAAGGACTTTCTCATGACCTAGATTGCGCTAACCTCTTCCATGTCTTACCAGCAAACCTTTCTATCTCATTCCTCCATCTTGTGTCTGGTCTTTTCCTACTTCATTTACTGTCCCATGAGCACCAGTCGGTTAGTCTTTTCCCCCATTTATTGTCATCTCTTCTTGCTAGGTGCTTAGACAGCTTCATACTAAGAATTAGTTTAATTTTATAATTGTACAGCTACTGTTGTATAGTTGTTACTCAAAGAAAGCAAGTGAAAAAAATTAGAACACATCATTTGAAATTCCAATTTATTACATAAAAAAAGAATTCTACTATTGTAACTGATATACACATGAATGTGATCTCTGTTCTTGTTTTTTGCTACTAGTTCTTTGATTTGTAGTTCTGTTACTAGTGAGAGAGCACATCTTAAATCATTCTCAATTTGGAGCTTATTTCAAACCTTCGACTTTATAGAAGTGCAGAAAACCCTATTTCTAGACTGGACTGTTTTTTACCTAATAGCCTTATTACCCCCTTGGACTACCCCCCCCCCGGGGGGGAGGGACCACTGTCTTACCGTTATCCCTAGCATTGCTCTTTCCATGGCTCTCTGTATGACTTTAAGTTCGTTCTCAGTTCGCTTTGTCAATTTCCATGTTTTGCAACCATAAATCAAAGCTGGTATTATGCATTCATTGTATACTTTACACTTTAAGCACATTGGCAAGGTGCTCTTCAATATATCACTATTCCTACCAAATGATTTCCAGCTTCTAACATGAGCTCCCTTATATACATAAAAACAAAAATGGCTGACTATGTAGCGCCCTCTATACGCACACAACATACAAGGGGAACAACTCCCATCTCAACAAGATTAACATGAACCATGTAGTTATTGAATCATACCTTGTTTGCAAATCATCACCATCACAAACTCTTGGATCACGTTTAAATTACATATCTGGGGGGATTTCACAAAAGATAGGTGAATTATAGTAAGATAGATAGATGGAAATCAGATTATTATCGATGTGAGCCACAAATCAAATATCGGTCATCAATGAATTTTTAATAGGTAACCCATTGTATTCAATAGGTCACATCTTTAGATTATACTCTCTAAGGCTTTTGCATTCAGTTTATTATACTATTTTTATTCAAGTCTCAAACTAAATATTGGTCATCTATGAATTTTTAATGTTTATCCCATTGTATCAAACCAAATATTGGTCATTAGTGAATTTTTAATAGTCTCATGTTTAGAAATCGTACAATTTGTGTTACACTCCATAAAGCTCTATCCAATATGTTCAGAAATAATGAATAGGTGCAGAGTGGTGTAACAGTTACTGGCAAGTTTGAGTTTCGTCCAAGGCTGTTTACGTTCACTTCGCACTAATGCCCTTAGGAAAGGCATGAATCCACTTCTCCCCCAAGCTATGGGTAAATAGCAGGGCAGTTGGAACCCTTTAGCCCTGTAAGGCAGTCCAACTAAGAGAAGGTTACTCTACAGCTTGGCAATCGCTATAGCTGGTCTCAAGCCTGGGTAAAGGAGGAAAGTTTAGTGTGGGGCTAGCAATTCTACCCCATTAAAACTTACTTGCAACTGAAACTGCAGCAAAGTGGTTGTGGCCCTATGCTCTACAAGAATAAACTATATAAGACTAGCATTCCAAGGGAAATTATGAATCACCACCATCCATATATGCTGTGTTGGGGGTGATCAATTAAAAAATTGGGCTGTGATCGCTAAAAATGTCTGAATTTTCAAAGAACAAGCAGGCACAAACTAGTGACCAATTTAGCATAATATTTCATTGAAAGGGGAATTTTCAAAAGATAAAAGCATTTTCCCTACTCATTGAGGTGCGTGCGTGCGCGCAGAATTTCAAGTTTCTACTATGAACGGTTAGGGCTGGTCAAAGTTCAGATATATAGATAGATTCAAATGGTTCTTTGAACGTTTGAACTCCTTGATCCATTCGGCCTTCTTCAGGGGTAAACAGAAATTTTATATTTAAAGGGAGTAACCCTTATAATGCAGGGCACGGCTGTTTTTGTCTTTGTCCTGTCTTGTCGAATTTAGGTCTGTTGAGATGCGGAAGCCACAACTCTCGACAAGACAAAGACACAGAAACACCCGGGTCCTGCGTTATAAGGGTTACCCCCTTTAAAAATAAAACTTCTGTTTACCCCATCACACTCGGATTTTACACCTGAAGAAGGCCAAAGAATGGATTGGCTGAAACGTTGTGTTTACAACACAAACAACAAGAAGGAGTTCAATCGTCTGAAGAACCATTTGAATATTAATGACCCTTCTCAAAACTATCGAAAATAACATAGATACATATAGATGTGTGAACACATGAATAACCTAAACCTTTGGTAGCAGTGATTAATTATTATTCTGACAGAAAAAACCATAGGTGGTCCAAAACCCGGGTAAAGGGTGGGCATGGGGCTATCAACTGAAACCACTGTGGGGTGGTTGTGGCACTATGCTCCATCTGGAGTCTACAGAAATGGACAAAACAAGGTGCAAGGAAAATGAGTTACTTAGGGTTAATTAGTGCAATTATAATAAATTGTTAACGAAGCATTCAGCTTGAAAGCACTTTGTGTACTCATTAACCCCATTACTTGCGGCAGGAGCAGCTCAGTTGGTGTGTCTTCTAAACGCGGTGGTAACTTTGATCATACAGGAGTGGCACCAAATAAACTGAACTAGCATTCTAAGGGAAATTATGAATCACCGCCACCCATCTATGCTGTGTTGGGGTGATCACTTAATAAGTTACTTTCGTCTTTTGTTGGGCTGTGATCACTAGCATTGAAGCTTCCATGGCTGAAATTGATAAGGCGACATCCATGAAAGACAGGCTCCTGAGATGTGGGATGCGAGTACAAGTCGTGCCGGAAGCTACTTGTTTTTTTCTGAGTTCACACTGTTCGATTTAGTGGTTGAAGAGTATATTGGCAACAAGTGTTGTGAGAAAAGGAAACAATAATAAGATGGAGTAAAACTAGTAATAAAATAATAGTAAATACTATCATTCCAAGGGAAATTATGAATCACCACCACCCATATGTTCATGATGTGTTGGGGGTGAGGAATTAAAAAGTTGGAAAAAGGGTGTGATCAATGAATAAGTTACTTCTCTAGCTTTTTGTTGGGCTGTTATCACTAAAAAAGGTGTGAATTTAAAAAAAAACAAGCCGGCACCAACTAGTGACCAATTTAGCATAAACTTACATTGCATATTGAACCCCCCTCTAGAAACCTATTTAGGGGGGTAATTTAAAAAAACAAAAAAAAAACGTATTCCCTACTCATTGAGGGGTGTGTGTGCACGCGCACATGCAAAATTTCAAGTTCCTATTATGAACGGTTAGGGCTGGGCAAAGTATAGATACATATAAATGTTAGAACACATGCATAACCTAAATCCAGTAATAAACCAGTGTCGTGGGTAGCAGTGATTAACAGTTTATTACCTCTGCCAATGAAGTTTGAGAGGTATGTATTCGGTTGTCTCTTTCTGACTCTGTTTATCTGTCCAAACAATATCTCCAAAAGTTCTCAATGAATTTCAATGAAATTTTGTAGAATGGTGGACAATGGGGTAAAGAAGAATTGGTTAATTTTGGGACAGATAAAAAATATTGAGATACATTTTAATTTTTTTTCAATATATTTATGTATATACTCATGACTGTCCACACAATATCTCCAAAAGTTCTCTTGAATTTCAATGAAAGTTTAAGGAAGTGTGAGCAATGGAGCTACGGATGAAGTGATTACATTTTTGGGCAGATCCATGTATAATTACCTCCTCTACATTATAGTTATATGTCCACACCACATGATATCTCCAAAAGTTCTCAATGAATTTCAATTTGGAAAGGTGGGCAATAGGCTAGGGAGAAGTGATTCCCTAATTTTGGGTGGATCCATGCACAATTACTTCCCACTGGCAATGGCATTGGCAGAGTATGTGCTTTCTAGTTTTCTCTGTGAACAATGGAACCTTACACTTAAATTATAGACAGAGAACCATGAAAACAAGTAGAAAAAGTCGGCCATCGGCCGTTTGCTAGATAGGTCATTTTGATACGTTTTGCATCCATAAAAAATACACTATGATAATGCCCTAAATAAAATAACAAGCTACATATGTTATGATATTGCCTTCAAACTAAATAAATAAGAATTATAGCTTGAGGGAGGTGGTGCTTGATCAGCTTTGCTGGGGAACTATGGTAAAATAACTGTTTTGTTTTTAAGTCCCCGAAACAGTTCCATGGCAAACAACTGATGAAGAAAATTGTACTTATAGTACTATAAGATCTAATTCTGTATAAAATATAAATCCCTCAGAACATCTCTCATTAACAGTTATTAGTGAATAATTGACAAGTAATGAAATAAACAAGATAAAAACATTTTTGTAGGTAAGATCTTTAGTTTTAAAAATCTTTTCCGTAGTAACATCTTAAATGCTTTAAGACTGTAAGACTAAAATATAAAACTTTCTATATATAAGAGAAAACATTTTTTTTCATTTTTTTTTTCAGCAACATCTTTAGTGTTTAAAGATACAAAGCTTTCTATGATTACTGTTTTGTTGACATCAGGATCTCACAAATTCAATGGTGTTAGCTACCTCCTATTAGGGATTAAACAGGATTATGGTTTGCATTCATTACTCTAACCCTTCAGCCGTTACTGCAGACTTGCAAAATAATTACTCCTGACATTTGTTGTGTTGTTCTGTTTTCATTGGTCGTTATAATAAACAAAGATGTTTGGGTAATTGATTGGACAATTATTCGCAAGGAAATCCCTGTCATTATTTCTTCCCTGCCAATTAAGAATAAACCCATTAACTGCAGATGACGGAAATTTCCGTCAGTGTAGTTCTATGGCTAACTCAATAAAATTTCTGTTATATTGTAATTGATGGCAACTCAGTTCTATCTGTGAGTTGGGGCTTTTATCAATGGATTATCTTGCAATGGACAAAAGCTTTTAATGTCCAAAACTAAATTTGCTATATTTATATATATATATGAAATCAAATGATAGATAATTTTATATCTGACAGAAAACGATAATTATGACATTTATTAGTTGAGAACCTATAGATCTTTGTTAGCTCAGTCGGTTAGAGCAGTACATGTGTATAAGGTAGCTTCCAGGGTGGACGCGGGTTTTTTTCCAGAGTTCATTTCTTTATTCACATTTATGATTTAGGCCGCTC
>VCCN01002452.1:3572244-3587044 GCA_006491835.1 Architeuthis dux
AAGCCTCAAAGTCAGACCATAGATGCACGAGTTCGATCTTATGGATTCATTTAAAACCCCTTCCTTTGAAAAACCATTACTTTGAAAGCTCCCTCCTTTAAAAGCCCTTTTCTTTAAAATTTTATTTCAGCATGTCAGTCAGTCAGTTACTTATAGGAGCTAAATGCACCAAAAAGGAGCTAGGTCTAGCTCCAAAAGAGCTAAATCGGTAAATTTTGTTTCGGTAGGTCAGCCCGTCTGTCAGTGAGAGGTACTAGAGATGCTAGTATCTAAAAATGATGAGTGCTAAACAGAAACAGCAATTCTACAAGGTCTGTCCAAAAAGTATCCAGCCATTTTGAATATCTCGAGAACATGTTGCGCAATCTTGTGTTATTGAGCATAGTGTAGAGATCGGTCTCCTCCTCAGGAGGCTCTCTACATCAGGGATCGGCAACCCACAGTCCACGTGCCAGATCTGGCCTTCATATCTCAGCGTTTTTTCTTTTCAAAGCATCGCATCACCCGCATCACATCAGGTGTGTAGAAAAGTGTAATGGGTGTACATAGAAACAAGCAGAATAATATTGGTATAATAAAAATAGTTTTTTTGTTTGTACTCTTGGGTGATTAATTGCCTGGGGTGGGGCGGTCGGAATAAGCAGGGGGTGTTGGAAAATCTGTCACAATTTAATAATAATAAGCGGTTGGAATAAGCCAGCGTCGGGATAGGAAACTATGATAGTAGGGTGGTAGGGTGGAAGCAAGTGGGAAGTAAAGGCACCTAAGAGTATGTATTTGTGTGTTACCGTAACCCATGTGAGTGGGTCAAAAGTGAGGGTAGAATTTTTTTTTTTTTTGTTTCTTTTTGCATTTTAGGGGTCAAGAGTGAGGGGGAACTTTTTTCTTCACTTTTTAGGGATCAAAAGTGAGGGTAATATTTTTATTTATTTTTTTTCCTTTTTTAGGGGTCCAAAAGGAGGAGAACATTCTTTTATTACACTTTATAGGTCAATATTTAGGGGAATAGGTAAAGATCTACATCCGTTAAGAGTTGGAAAAACGTTTTTCGCCAGTAATTTTTTGTGCTTTTAATCTGTTAGACCCTAACAATCTCCTGGGATTTTTTTATTTTTCAGAAAAAAATGTTTTTTAGGTTTCTATTTACAATGTAATTGTATGGTAAACTTACTTTCAGTCCATGGTATAGAAGTGAGACTTCAAAGTATTCTGTTACTTCCCTTGTGAGGCTTCTTTTTTACTTTTTAGCGGTCAAAATTGAAGGGAAACTTTTTACTTTTTATGGGTCAAAATTGAGGGGGAACTTTTCCCTTTAAGATGTCAAAATTGAAGGGAAACTTTTTTTCTTTTCATCGGTCAAAAGTGGGAGGAAACTGTTTTCCCTTTTTAGGAAAAATACTAAGAGTAGTTTCCCCTCATTCATTTGAAAATAATTATAGGTAATATTAATTCAATACAAAGGAAGTGACTTAACATCAAGCTTAATGGCCATCAAAGGCAGCCTTTAAGCGATTATACGATAATGAAGAGATTGCTTTGATAATTGGTTAAACTTATCGTGTAGCCTCTTTGGGGATTACTGTCTCTCTCTATAACATTGATTTGGTCCTATTATTTACAGTACAATTAGGCCAGGTTGTTGCTGTAAAAGTCTTCAGTTCAGACCCGGCCTAATAGTCTTTAAAAAAATGTCTGGTTAGTCACTCAATAGAAATTGTCTTGGAGGTGATCAATGAATAAGTTACTTTGTTCTCACTAAAAAAAAGTCTGAATTTAAAAAAACAACAATCGCGGACACAGCATGCCGTGTTGGTGATCAATTAAAATAACAAGGGTGCTCAAACTAGTGCTCAATTTAGCATAAACTTAGATTGCAAATTGAACCCCCCAACTAAAAACCTATTTAGGGAGGGAATTTTCAAAAAACAAAAGATCATTTTTTCTAGACATAATAAAGAGTGAATGTTTAAATTTTCAGCCGTCTAGATTGGCCTGTACGCGCGATAAATACATAGCCAGCCAGACCAGCTCAAAAACTGAAGAAACCTATTTTGACAGTTTTGGTTGACGGTTTCTAATAAAAGCTCCCTCTTATCTTTGTTTTTATGTAATTTTTTAATCTTGATCTCTGTATAAAGTATATTCTTGAATACTTATCTTTGTTCCAATTACTTACATCCAGGCTGGTATTGGTGTTGTCAGATATAGAAAACCAAGCATATATACTCCTGATGTTAGTATGTCATGTTTGTTACACAAGAGTGCATAGAGGGTGAAAAGAAGGGGAGACAATATATTATTGGAGGTTTTAGTTCTAGTAGAGCATTCTTTTTGAAAAATCTATATACAGGTTTCCCTCATTATCCAAAAGTAGGGTGTCCTCTAAAAACCTTTCGTAAGCCAAAATGGCAAGAAGCAATTACCATTAATTTATATGGGAAAAAATGTTGATCTTTTCCTAACCCCAAAACTGGTGATGATTGTCTGTTAGGCTGAGTCATCGGAGGTTGGGGTGGTTGGAGGTACTGGAGACTGGTGTGTAGGGGAGAGAAGAAGAGTGCACACTGCCTCTATAACAGCCTGCTGCAGAACTAACACTGAATGCTATTTTTGCTTTTCGCCTTTCATAAAAGGTAAAAAATGGTGTAAAACAAACTTTTAAAAAGTGGGGTATACCTGTACCTGTGTATATAATTTAGATCAGGGGTCGGGAACCTTTTTGCTTCTGCAGTCCGGATCATGATTGGGAGGATGACCGGCCAGATAAATCCCATAAAAAAGCTTGAAATATGGGAATTATTGGCTGTTTGAATGAATCTAGTTCTATTTTGCCTCCCATCAGTGAATAACGCTTGGTAGAAAATCATTTGTGTTTAACCAAGGATGCCAATTAGTCATCAAAGAATTTAATTTAGTCATGATTTATTTCAATCGAGGGATCTATTGAATCTATTAAAAAGACACGAAAAATCTTTAAAACATAGTGCATAGTATCCCAATATCTGCTCGCGGACAGGTCAAAATCGCTTCATGGGCCAGATCTGGCCTGCAGGCCATAGGTGGCCTACCACTGATTTAGATTGTTCTCATTCTACAGACAATATCTCATATGGCAGAGGATATCTCATATGGCAGAGGATATCTCATATCAGTTAATTCTTTTCCCTTTTTCAAGGTATTTTTGGGGAAAAGATATTTGAGCATAGGTGCAGGGTGATATTTTTTTTTTTTTTTTTTTACAAAATTTTTTCAGCAAAAAATATCCATCTTATCAGCCAGGGAATACAGTAAATAAGTAGTGCCCTTATGCTGGCTATGGCTTCAGTCGTTCCTGCTTGGGCTCCACATATCACATTACCACTTACTCAGCCCATTTGCAATATGAGCACCCGAAGTGGTGTCACTCACTTCTACCTGTGCTATTTTACCCATAACTAGGGGGAGAAATGGATTCATGTCTTTCCCAAGGGCATTAGGGCAAAGTGAACACAAAGTGTCCCAGCCGAAATTTGAACTTAGCGCCCCGAGTTCATTCTCCGTGCCATTATCCGCTCTGCCACCCCACACCTCCACATTTTACATCATCATCAGCCGTTATAAGTCCACTGCAGGACAAAGGCCTTTCCCATCTCCTTCCTTCCATGACGACCTAGATTGTGCTAACCTCTGGCATGTCTTACAGGCAAACTTTTCTATCTCGTCCCATCATCATGTGTCTGGCCTTTTCCTACTTCGTTTACTGTCCCATGGGCACCAGTCGGTTAGCTTTTTTCCCCCATCTATTATCATCTCTTCTTGCTAGGTGACCAACCCATCT
Source organism: Architeuthis dux (assembly GCA_006491835.1). NCBI lineage: Eukaryota > Metazoa > Mollusca > Cephalopoda > Oegopsida > Architeuthidae > Architeuthis > Architeuthis dux. Next base: position 3,576,062 of record VCCN01002452.1, read on the forward strand.
CCATTTTTGCTGCTTAATTATTTGTATAATATCCTTCACACTAGTCCTCCCTCCGATCCACAATCTTTTTCTATCTCTTTGAGTTATTCCTAGCATTGCTCTTTTCATGGCTCTCTCTGCCATTCTAAGTTGGTTTTCAGCTCGTTTTGTTAATTTCCATGAATCACATCCGTAAGTTATGGCTGGTATTATACAACCTTGGTATATTTTATGCTTTAAACACATTGGCAAGGTGCTCTTCAAAATGTCTCTATTCATACCAAATGCTTTCCAACCTATAGTTATGCATCACGTTATTTCGCAGTTGTGGTCTTTCTCTAGCTTTATTACCTGTCCTGGGTAGATGTATTCATCAACCTCTTCTAAAGCCTCTCCTATCTTTATGTGGACTTTATCATTGAACATTACTTTTGTCTTTGTTCTGTTCATCTTTATGCCTACTTTTTTACTTTCCCTACTTTTTTACTTTCCCTACTTTTTTACTTTCCCTATTTAGATCAGTTAACATGTTTTGTAATTCTTCAGATGTTTCCGACGTCATGGAAATAAAGATTGAATTTTAAAAAATTGATTGTGCTGGCTGTCTGCATGTGTGATATTTCTTTTTGTTTCTGCTGCTGAAAATACTTACATTCTGAAAACCTACAAAATGACCTCCTGCAATAATGGGAAAGTACGTGAAGCATGTGTTCCCAGACGGTGCACATGCCGCTCGTATAATAATAAGCCCATTTCTGTTTGTCTGTATGTTCTTAATTCCCCGAATGTTTGTCCTAGACATTTGAGAAAGAAAAAGAAAAGAAAAATTCCCGTCACATTTATTAAACTCTTTGCAGCTTAATTGATCAATGAGCACGATAACGAGTCGGAGTCTGAGTCGGGTAGGAAGACAGGAATGGCATCCTTACCCCTGAGTCTTATATTGAAGACGATGTCGGAATTAAATGTTGACCTTTTACAAAAGTACAAATTAGAGCCCCTGCTGACATTTCGAAACTCCTGTGGGTGGGGGAGGTATATCGGTTCTCCTGTGGCCGGCAAATGACTGTTGGCTTTTTTTCTGTTTGGACACTTAGTCAGATGAGCGTCCTCATTATTATTCTAAATGCTGCGGATAACCGCAAAGATGCTTCATTTAAAAGTTATTAAAGGTGGAATTCTACCCGCTTGATTGCCCAGAAAAGGCCAACGGCTTTTTACATTTTGCGGATTCTGATATTTTTATTTGGGCTTAGTTGCAAGTGAGAGGTTTTGCTGCCTTTCTCATGAGTGTCAGAGTAATTTGAAATCATTAAAATTAACCCTTCATTCCCGAGGATAACGTAACTGTGAAAATCTTACTATAATTCACCAAATGTCTCTCCGTCTGTCGTAGAATAATTTGCAAGGATGGCTAGAGTTATGGCCACCAAATTTTCTGTGGTTACCAATCGGACACCAGAGAGTGTTTTTAGCTTATTAGTTTTTGAAAACTCCAAAGCTTTTAAAGTTTTTAGTTGGGGGGTTCGATTTACAATGTAATTATAATGCTAAACTGGACGCTTACTTTGTGTCCATCAGGTTAGCTAAAACAAAATCTTTATCTTTTTGTTTAACCATATAAAATAGACATATAAATGAAAATTCCACCAATAGGACAGGTTTTCAGCTAGATGTCTACTTTATGCGTTTCTTTTAAATAGAATGCTTAACTTAAGTACTGGAGCATGGCATGATTGCATTGCTGTCTGATATTGAGTAACATAAAAATTTTGTTTGGTTTATTAAGTAAAAATAAAAGACAAATGTTTTATTTTCAACGTTAATTTTACTGAACAACACACTTACCATTTTGTTCCATCTTCTGCTGCCATCCTTCAGACAACTTCATAATTCCATCAGCAAAGTAGGACGACTAAACCATCAAAAATGCATCATATCATAAGGACTGATTTGACTGATCATCACTAAAGAAGCTAACATTTATTTTTACTTTCATACTGCAATGACTGTTTGAGTTTGAGTAAAAAGACGATTATTTTATTTTTTTTTTATTAAATCACGTATTGTAAACCATTTTTATTAATTTTTGACTGCTATTTACATTCATTCTAATTTTTAGTAGTTTTTTGTTTAAATCACTGTGTGAATAGTTTAACAAATAATATACTCGAATATACTTGAAATAGGCTTTTTTTTACAGCAGTTAATTGTGTCATTAAGCTAGCTCCAGTGTAGTTGGGCTGAGATTAAACTAATAAGAAAAATGGTAGTTAAATCCTGTATGTCCGATATCAGAATAAAGATTATTTTTTAAAATATTGATATTCTCGGATGTGACTGTTTTTTCACAGGCTGTTCCATGCGTTTGCCACTCTTGGCAAGAGGAAATGTTTCCTAGCACCAGTGGAGGTCTGAATTTATAGTTTATGGTTGTCTCCTCTGGTTTTACTGCATATAGATGAAGTTAGCATTTTCTTATCAGAGCATTTTGAGCAATGAATGTCAGTATCCACTCTATGTATTTATGTTCCAGATTCTATAGACCTCTAGTAGGTCAGCACATTTTCTTCTGTATTCAAGGGTCACTAGATTAAGTTGTTTTACTCTTTCAGTGTAGGATATATTTCCCAATCTCAGAATGATCTTGATGGCTCTCCTCTGAACTCTTTCTATGGCATCTGAATTATACTTCAGGTTAGGAGACCATATGCAAGAAGCAAACTCCAGATGGGAACGTACCAGAGACTTGTACAGCAGTAGGAAGCTCTCCTCATTGATGAATTTAAATGAGTATCTTATGTAGCCGATTGTTTTATTTGCTGTATTTTGTATATGCGCAGTGAAGTTAAGTGAATTGTCTATATAACCGCCAAGATCTTTCTTCACTGTAGTTTCCTTCATTGTGTATTGTGTTCCGTCATCTTTAATCATGGTATAGTTCCTTTTTTTTTGTTGTTTCTACCTAAGTGCATGACCTTGCATTTGTTGGGATGAAATTTCATCTGCATAGATTTGACCCACCATTGCAATGTGCTGAGGTCCTTCATAAGTAGGTCTCCAGATTCATCAGACGTTAACGCTGAGTGGATCTTTGTGTCATCAGCAAACATACTTATGAGGGTACAGATATCCCTTGGCAGATCATTCACAAAGAGTGATAATGCTATTGGCCCCAGGATGGATCCCTGAGGGATTCCACTGAGGACTGGGGACCAGGATGACTCTTCTCCATTTACCCAAACTTTCTGGTGGTGATTGGTCAGGAATGATCTAATCCATTGCAGCGTTTGTCCAGTAATACCGAAGCTCTCCGCTTGGTTAATAAGGCGCATATGTGGAACTGTCAAAAGCCTTTTTATAGTCAAGGTATAGGATACCTACTGGGATATTGTGCGTCAGGGCTTCCGACCAAATATTTAAGGTCTCCAATAAGTTTGTGGTTACACTTTTTCCTTGAGTAAATCCACGTTGTTCTTTACATGCCATGTTGTTGGATTTTATGTGTTTGATGATTTTGGAGACTATTATTTTTTCCAGTATTTTACAAATAATAGAGGTAAGAGAAACAGGACAGTAGTTCCCTGGGTCACTTCTATCACCTTTTTTTGAATATTGGGCTGATGACTGCCTCTTTCCAGTGCGTTGGTAGTTCACTTGATTCTATACTCTTTTGGTATATGATAGTCAGTGGAATGACTAGTGTGTCTGTCATCTCTTTCAGTACTCTCGGGTATATGTTGTCAAGACCTGGAGATTTGTTGGACTGTAATATTTTTAGGATCTCCATTACATGAGCATCACTTATAGTGATCTTGTCTAGATATTCAGTCAATATCGATTTGGGAGGTATGTTGGGAACATTAGACAGGTCTTCCTTGGTGAAAGATCTGTAGTATTACACATTTAATGTTTCCGCAATTTCCTTATCAGTAGTTGTATAGCTACCATCAGTTCTTCGCCAGTGACTTCTCATACCTTCGTCTTGCAGACTTGGTTGCATGTGCAGCCTGGTTCCTTTTTATGTGGTAATCGGTATATTCTTGCCCTTGCTTTGTGTTAAGAAACTAAATCCAGCTAGAGTATTTTTTCCAGGTAGTTCTCAGAGCTTTTTGGTTTAACCATGGCGGTTTTGGAATTTCATGAATGGTTATTGTCCTGTTTGGAACACAATCATCAACAGCCTCTTGGTACACCTTCTCTAGGAGGTCCATGGACTCTTGGGTTGTTTTTCCACTTAGTAAGTTATTCCAGTTCTTGTTTAACATGTCCCTCATCTTAGAGTAGTCCCCTTTATTGTAATTATATATGACTCTGTTGGTTATTATAGGTTTCAAGTTTATGTGTATTTTACATATGATGGAAATATGGTTGCTCTTTCTGAGGGGAGCATTATGTTTTATCTCTGTTATGCTAGCTTCATGTGTGGAAAACAGGAGATCATCACATGTTGGTCGGTCTCTCTCTCTGAATCAAGTTTGTTCAGTGATGTTCTGATGCAGGAACGTGTCTCTTATAACCTCAATGAATTTATACTCTGCAGAGTCTTCAGAGATTAATGGTGGAAGTTGAGGGTATGGGTCCCAGTTTATACGGTTTAAATTGAAATCACCAATGATAAACTTCTGTTGGTAACCTGCTTCAGCAGCTATTGCTCTCATAAGATTGTGCAGTTCACCATCCAGCTGGATTGCCTTGGTTGGGGGTCCCCCTTCTGTAAATGCATGTTATGGGTAACTTGGAGTTAAGCCATCCTGTTATTTTTACACACACTGCATCTTTAAAATTGTGATCACTTATTTCGACCTTCTCAGATTTATACTCATTGTGTATGTATATGCATACACCACTTGTGTCAGGGACTTCTAGATCACTGGCGTGAAGGGCGTACACAGGCATTTGTAGGTTTGCTATGTCTGGAGTGGTTCCATGCTTTGATTTATTTCATTTAGCGATATTACATTGTATCTAGTTGTAGTTGTGAGCAGCTTCAATTTATCGAGTTTAGATGATAATAATAGCTTTTTTACTAAATCCAAGTTGAATTGTAATTAAAAAAATAACTAAAAGTTGAAGGTAAATAGTAGTTAAAAATGAATAAAAATGGTTTACAATACTTCGTCTAAATGAAATTAAATAATAAAATAATCCCTTTTTTTACTAAAACCAAAAGTAAACAATAACACTGCTGTGCCAGCATTAGTGAAATTGTGATTAAACAAACTAAAAATTAGGATGAATGTAAATAGCAGTCAAAAATGAATAAAAATGGTTTACAATACTTGATTTAATAAAAAGACTCAAACAAAACCTGGTCACCAAAGAAACTTGCAATCTGGTTTTATCCTGATGAATATTACGCCCTTTATCTTAACTGATTCTGGATGCTTTTCCTCAATTGGTCTAATTGGGAGCAGTACTTGTTCGAATTTGGCCTTTGGTAGTGTTAGTATTGGTTTTATTTTCCTTGCCCCACAATCTCTCGCATTCAATGTTGTTGTAAAGTATCCACTTTTCATTTCCCATCACAATTGTTTTCAAAAATTAAACATTTAAATACATCCCATTTGTTTTTCCCCACTTAACTTATGTGGAAGTCACACATCAAAGTGACTAACATAACCAAACTAGTGCAAATGAGTTTCAATGCTTGATTTGGATATTTTGAGTATGTTGGCTACCTACAGCATCGTGTAATGTTGATTATTCTCAAGTGAAGGCATTCATTCATATAATTTTAGTAATAATAATAATACATATTCAATATTTTTATATTCTAAACAATATACAGAGTGTCCCATAAATCAGGCATCAGTGGGTTAATCTATAATTTTTATATTTTTACTGGAAAAGCTCTCCCAAAATCTTTGTGCATGAAGCCAAGCCATTCATTCATTCATTCATATTTAGTAATAATAATAATACATATTCAATATTCTAAACAATATACAGAGTGTCCCATAAATCAAGCATCAATGGGTTATTCTATAATTTTATATTTTTTACTGGAAAAGCCCTCTCAAAATCTTTGTCCTCAAAGCCAAGCCATCATTCTATATTTTTAGTAATAAAACATATTCAATATTTATATATTCTAAACAATATACAGAGTGTCCCATAAATCAGGCATCAATGAGTTATTTTATATTTTTACTGCTTGCTTCTATTGGCAAGAATCCACTGGTTTCATTGTAAACGACTCCTGGAGCCGTTAAACCAGATCCTCTAATCAACTCTTCAATCAATAGAAATGCATTTTGGCAACGTTGTAAAAGGGTTAAAAATTGCTTTCAGCTCTTTTTCCTGCGTGAGAGGTTTTTACTTTTTTCCACAAATACAATGCAGCTGTCTGTGTCGTCACGTTCTATGATTGGATTCTCACCCTTTACACAGGGACACTGTGTCCTCCTTTTTGACGCATGACTGTTTTCACTGCACATGAATCAGTCCTCTTTTATTATTCCATAAACAAACCTTGGTTTTTTAAAAAAAGAAGAAAATTACTGACACTTCATCATTCGACTTGATGATCAGACCTTTTACCGACTGTTGCCTCTGTTATTTTTCATGGTAAATGCTTTGTGGCATCCGAGACAATACAGACCACAGGATTGTATTATACAGAAAAACCTAAAAAGCACTCGGAGAACGCACCCCTCTGTCACTAATAACTGAATGAAAATCAGTTCATATATAACTACGATGCAGGGGAGGTAACTATGAAAAAAAAAGATTCCCGGATCAGACCCTAAATTTAATCAATTCATACTTAGCCCATGGCCCACCCTACCACATAATGTCATCAAAATTTACTGAGAACTTTTGGTGATAATGTGTGCAAAAATCATGAGTGAATACATAAATATATATGGTAGATTTGATTAGACAATGTGGAAAAGAAAGATTGAGAAAAGCGTGTTACGTCTCAAACTTATTTATTATCATGAAGATAAATCTTTATGCATTTGTCATTATGAACAACATCATCAGAAGAGATTTGAACATAGCCGTTCAACGGTCCATGCTATGTAGTGGAAATGAAATGAGATGTGTTTTGTATGTTTGGGTGACCTAATTTGTTCACTGAGAAGTTACTTATGGGGCTGTGGGCTGGTTATATATTTTTAAAAATGAAAGAATATCTCTCTCAATCGGAAAAATAATTCATGGATCCGCCCCTAAATTTATCCAATTCTTCCTTACCGCAGCATGGCCCACCCTTCCAGAAAATTTCATTGAAATTCTTTGAGAATTTTCGGAAATATTCTGTGGACATATAGCTACGATGTAGGGGAGGTGACAGTAAAATATTCCTGGATCCGCCCCAAAATTTAATCAATTATTTCTTAACCCATGGGCAACCCTTCCACAAAATGTCATTGAAATTCATTGTGAACTTTTGGAGATACTGTGTGGACAAACAGACGGACAGACCTGAGTGAATGCATATACATCCTGGGCAAAATAAAATAAGCCAAGCTTTTTTATCAAATTTGTTGCAACTACTCTTTTATTCTAACAATGAGATAGATGAAATATTCAACAATGTTGTGCACGCAGTGTTTGTGCGCAGAGTACGTCTTAGTATTGAATAGCATTTCCCTTGTGACCTTGTGTCATGTCCTGTTCTCAAGGGGGTTCAGATTAATAGTAGCTTTTCCCTTGTTTTTCTTCAGAAAACTGAGCCATTTGGCCAAGCTGTCCAATAGTTGTTTATAGTGTGCAGTACAATGTTGTTCCATTCATCTCTGACTGCTTCACACAGTAGGTCAGTGTTCCCAATTTTTTTCCCAACCAGTTTGGCCTTAATATACGCCCATGTGTTCTCTGAGGGGTTAAGATCTTTTAGATGATGCAAATTGCTTGGCTCATGTTGTTTTTTTTTACCTGGAGTGAACCTCTTCCAAAACGTTGGAAGAAGTAAATACAATATATTCGTGTTTTTTGTTTCTGGGACAAGTTTGGCCAAAACGTTTATCTGTCAGACAGATTGATATGAATTAATCATGAGAGATAGAGATAGAGAGATGTGAATAAAATGACAGAGATAGGACACGGCAGATGAAGATGAGCATTTGAATAATTAAGTGCCATAAAACCAAATATAAAAATAACTAGCATTCCAAGGGAAATTATGTATCACCACCACCCATATAAAAAAAAACACAACATTTTCCCTGCTCATAGAGGGGAATATGTGTGCATCCAAAGTTTCAAGTTTCTACTGTGAACAGGTCGGGCTGGGCAAAGTCAGGCTACATAGATAGATACATAGGAATACATGAATAACCTAAATCTTTGGTAGCAGTGATTAATAATTCAGTGATTTTTTTATATAAAAGAATAGCTGTCTCTTTTTACATTCATAAAAACTAGCTGGACCCATGGAAATTCCGCGGGTGTTGACAATTAAAGTATATAATTTTATTAAAGTAATTTATTACCTATGGAATGTATCTATATTAACTTCAATAACATGAAAAAGCAAATGAAACTAATTTATCTGTTATTATTAGTGATTACTTTTGCTATTTGTCTATATTCCTGTGGTCTACTACTACTATAACTTAATTTTAGGGCTTCAGACTTGTGAGGGGGGTGTAATGTATGAATCACAGTCATAGTGAAGGTTGAGTCCCTTTGCTCCCATTCAAGCATAAGCACCCTCTTCCATTCTAATCCTTGTTCATTATATTGCAAGGGTGAGTGGGGAGGGAGAAGAGAAAAGATGAAAGTTATGAGGAGAATTTAAATTTTATTTCTGTAAGATACTATGCTTTAGTTCCAGTGGACAGCAATTAACTCCTCGCCTTCTTTACCTACTTTGTGAGCAGTGAAACATCAAAAGGGGTAATAAAACTCAAGAACATGTTAAAACAAACTAGCATTCCAAGGGAAATTATGAATCACCGCCGCCCATATATGCTGTGGGTGCTAATGCAGATACGCACCCACATAGGAAGAAAAAAATCACCACCACCCATATATGCTGTGTTGAGGGTGATCACTAAAAAAGGTCTGAATTTTCAAAAAACAAGTGGGCTCAAACTAGAGACCAATTTAGCATAAACTTACATTGCATATTGAGTGCCCCTCTAAAAACCTATTTAGGGGGAATTAAAAAAAAACAAAAAAAACTGTTTTCCCTACTCATTGAGAGGAGTGTGTGTGCAGGTTTCTACTATGAACGGTTAGGGCTGGACGAAGCCGGATACATAGATATAAATCTCAGAACACATGAATAACCTAAACCCAGCAATAAACCAGTGTTTTTGGTTTTACAGTGATTAATAGATCAACAAGTTTTATTGGTGTGAGAAGACACCAGAGAAGGAATGAATGATAATCAGAAAACGTACCAGTCATGTATACAAACAAGCAATATATAATACTAAAAGTTTAATTCTGTTTATCTGTTTGTAGCTGAAATGGAGCATTGTAGCCAGCTGTATTGAAGCATTGTAGCCAGCTGTATTGAATAAAGGTACTCCTAAAATGAGCTAATTTAAAGAATACAAAAAAATACGGGTGATTTGCAACGTAATAATAATATTCAAATGGTTCTTCGAACGATTGAACTCCTTCTTGTTATTTGTGTTGTAAACACAACGTTTCGGCCGATCCATTCTTCAGCCTTCTTCAAATCCGAGTGTGATGGGTTAAACAGAAGTTATGTTTAAAGGTGGGTAGCCCTTATAGCGCATGACCCGGGTGTTTCTGTGTCCTGTATTTGTGCTCATCCCTACCGATATTATAATGACCGATTTGTCAAGGGAGCTAATTAAAGAGTAGTCTCACTTATTCAATTATTTATTTAATTGCAAATGCATAAAAATCCTTGTTCATTCTGGTCACATCAGATTGCACTAATTTTCTCTCAAAGGGTGACGCAACATCATTCCCGTAACATATAGTGGCCTCCGTTCTGTCAATACAGACAATGGAACAACACTGGAGTGTCCCTTCCAGGGCCCATGCCTGGGTGAAGCATATGAAGATCCTGGAATGCCCAGTCATCAGCATCCCCCCCCCTCTCAGCCTTGTAGTCCAGAGAGCTATACTTTTGGTATCAGCTTGGCTGCAGGAGCTGCCGGACTGCTGTCAAATCACTCCCTGGTTTGGAATCCGAGGGCACAATCTGTCCTGCTATTTTACCGATAGATGGGGGTAGAAGAGATGGATTCATACCTTTCCCAAGGGCATTAGTGCAAAGTGAACATAAACAGCCCCAACCAGAGTTTGAACTCAGGGCTCCGATTCCATTGTTTGCGCTGTTACCGCTACACCAATCACAACTCCATCAGCAACCTCTAGGATTGCAATAATCACCTTTTTAGGAGTTCTAATCCTTGTCTTGCTCTAGGCATGAAACATATATTTCCCTATTTTCTGTTTAATGATAGGCACTGCCACCTTTATTCAGTCACTAATGGCAAAGAAAATCATTGATTTTTGCCTGACGAGAATTCATTGATTTTTCACCCTGCAGGGAAGTAAGGCAAAACGTCTCTTAAAAGACCATCCGATTGGAGTATGAACGGCCGGAGACGAAGTCCCGGTTTGCATTGCATTCTTCAGTTTAGTTGATTGATTGTTTTGTTTAACGGCACATCGACACTTGGTGGGTCATTTAGTGCCGAATTCGGGTTTTTTTTTAAAAATACACAAATTATGTGGACAAATTATACTAGACACATTTTTATTCAAATGGTTCTTCAGACAATTGAACTCCTTGTTGTTTGTGTTGTAAACGCAACGTTTCGGACAATCCATTCTTCAGCCTTCTTCAGGTATAAAATCCGAGTGTGATGGGATAAACAGAAGTTTTGAATTGCGGGTGCTTGTCGGGTTTAGATCTGTTGAGAAGCAGAAGCCACATTGGGTTGAACTCTGCACTTGTCTGACTAATGCATTTAGTCAACATTTTTTGAGATGGACATTTTTAAGAGACGCACGCTTTACTTTTTGTAGACAATTTGTTGTCAAGGTATATATATCAAATCT
>VCCN01002452.1:3591149-3610616 GCA_006491835.1 Architeuthis dux
TTTTTTTTTTTTTTTTTTAAATTAATTGTTCATCTTATATCCCAGCTTATACGGTTTTAAAAAAAAAACAGCCCATCACTTTTGGCTACAAAATCTTCATCTTTCCAGCTTAAATTGTCAGTTTCATTTTTTTGACAAAATACTTACTCATTTTTTTCATTTTTTGACTTTCGTTGTTTTTTAAAGATTTTTTGACCGTTGTTTTTTATCACAACTTAACTCAGGCCGTCAAACTACGGCAGTGAGTAAATAGTGCAGATAGGTTGTAAAGGCATAAGCTCTCAGTGAGACTAACTCACATCCTTCTTGACAGAAGGAAGCCAGGTTTAACTTACCAGCTGCTTTACAGACTCAGCCACAAGAGCTTTTGCTGGCTTGCAGAAGTCCAAATCCAACCTTTAAACCTACTGTCTACCCAAGTGGTTCCCAACTAGGGGGGGGGGATTCCTCCCAGAGGAGGAATTTGGGTAGTCTAAGGGGGGAATAAGAGTATTAGGTAAAAATAAAAGTCCAGTCTAGAGACAGGGTTTTCTGCCCTTCTATCTTTCAAGTCAAAGGCTCAAAATAAGCTCAAAGTTGAGAATGATTTAAGATGTGCTCTCACTATATAGACCCACAAATCGAAGAACTAGTAGCAAAAAAACAAGAACAGAGATCACATTGATGTGTATATCAGTTACGATAGCAGAATTCTTTTTTTTTGTAATGAATTGGAATTTCAAATGATGTGTTCCTAATTATTTTCGCTTGCTTTCTTTGATTAACAAATACACAGCAGCAGCTGTACAATTATAAAATTAAACTAATTCTTAGTATGAAGATGTCTAATTATACATGAAATAAAGTTATTATTTGAAATTATTCTTTGTTGTAACTTAATAAAGGGAATACTAGTAATCCTATTGACAAAAGTGGGGAATGACTCGAAAAGGTTGGGAACCACTGGTCTACCCTAATAGCTCTGTGCCATGTTTGTTTTGTTTCCTAAACGATCAGCAATTATTTTATGTTTTATTAGATGAAGATTGACAGCCTAAATTGTGATAAAAAAACAAAAAAAAAATTAAGATGAAGGTTTGAAACCTACATCTTTCAGATGCATCGAGATGAGTCGTCAGTGATATTGTTTCCCTGGTGTCATCGGAGGTTTCAGGCTTCTCCACATCAGACCCACTCAACCAGGTAACCCAGCCTGATTTGATCAATAACGGGCCCTTGTCTCGGTATGCTACGTTGCTCTTTTTTTTTCTTCAATAAATCAGTTTTAGAGTGGCTGCCTTTTAAGGTGACAGCTTCATTCTCTGGTAGCACATCAATGTAAATAGTAGTCAAAATTAAAAATGATTTACAATACTTCTTGTGATTTACAATACTTCTTGTGCTCTAATTATCTCCCTTGCTAAACTTAATCGTTCAAAATCTGATGTAGAAACAAACTTCGGTGAAAGCAGTTGCCAACTAAATCGTCTGTTTTCACTTGATAAAAAATTTATAAACTTAAATGAGGGGCCTAAAATGTCTGGTTTTTGGGGGTTTTTTTTAAAAATACCTCCCTTTCGCTGCCTTTGTAACTGACATCTGAAAACTGATACGTTCTTACTGAAAGTAGACGATCTTGTTTGGAAAATTGATGACTTGTTTGGAAAATTGATGACTTGTTAGGGAAAAGCGATTCACTATTGGTAAAACTTGTTGAGTACTAAATGAAAAGATGACTCTGAAATGGCAAGTTGTCAGTCCAGCGCCACGAACAAGATAACTTGTCTTACGATTGTGTGATTTTTTTTTTTTCCGAAAACAGCAGCTGTGCCACCAACAAAGCTTTCATCAGCTGAGGACCCTAGGGTCAGGCGTGGTTTTGTGGCTGAAGAATCATTACCACTAAACCAGGGTGCCCCAGCAGTACCTCAAAATACCAGGCTTTGTTGGTTCTCTGTCACAGTGTGAAATCCATGCAGATGCAGCCTCTGCCTGATCATGGAGCCTCTTGATATATTTCCTTTTCTCTGATGTGTGTATATATATATATAAGTTTAAGAAAAAGGTGAAGCCAAGCTTTTGATTTATGGCATAGGTGTTTTGGCATAAAAATAATAATTATTATTAGCCTTTACCGGTTTCAAAAGGCAATACTTACAAAAAACACAAGTTGAAACCGGTAAAGGCTAATAATAATCATTATTTTTATGCCAAAACACCTATGATAAATAATAAAAAACATCTATGCCATAAATCAAAAACTTGGCTTCACTTTTTTCTTAAACTTTAACAACCCTATTGCGGATTCTACCCAACCACTTTTCTCTCTCTATTAACATTTATTTGATATTCTGTTGTACATATTTGATTTGTATGAAAATAAAACCGTTTTAAACATGCAAGGAAAGCTTTCTATTTTCATCAATTTTTTATGAGAAGAACCTGGCACAGGATTTACAACATTGAAAAATATATTTGGCAGTGAACAGGTTAATGCAGTTCCGTTAGTCCAGCCTCTTTTTCCAACTTGCCATACTAGTTTTCATTTAGTATTCAACAGTTTCTACTAACAACAAGCCTGGCGGCTGCAGGGTCAAACTCCACTCTTACTTCTATTCCAGCTGAAAAGGATTACTGCAACTTATGTATTTACAAATTTATTATATATACAATACAAAAGACTTGGCTCAGTTGGTAAGCAAACGCCTTCGTCCTGATTTCAAATCACAGTAGGGAAATGCTAATTTCTATATCTGTTTGGTTTAACATGACAGGATGGACAAACAGGGGAGAGTTTACTCCCCTAAATTCGGTGAGGGTTGTTCTTGTTACGGGGAAAAACAAACTTGGACTGGAATTTGACAATAGATCAACTTTCAAGAATTGTGAATCTGGATTTCAAATAAATTGATAACTTTTCGGTTACCAATAACATCTTTTGGCTGCATGCCGTGTTGGGGGTGATTAATGAATAAGTTACTTCTCTCACATTTTTCAAAAAAAAGCGGGCACAAACTAGGGATCAATTTAGCATAAACTTGCATTGTAAATTGAAACCCCCACTAGGAGCAAATTTTAAAATTTTCAGCCCTGTAGCTCTAATGGTAAGGCCTATATGCGTGATACATACATAGCCAGCCGGACCGACTTGAAAACTGAAGAAACCTATTTTGACAGTTTTGTTTGACGGTTTCTAATATTGCCCTTATGCTGGCTAGATGCAATGATTGAAATAAATTTCAACTAAATTGAATTCTTTGATGACTAATTGGCATCCTCAGTTAAGCACAACTGATTTTCTAGCATCGGTTATCCATTTTATTACGTGAATCAATGAATAATTCTGATATTTCAAGCTTTTTTATGGCATTTATCTGACCCACCGTCCACTGATATGCGATCCGGCCCGTTGAGGCAAAAAGATTGCTGATCCCTGTTCCAAATAAAACTGGACAGACAAGATGCCCTGACGTATTATCTACCACTCAAACCCTGGGGCTGAGCTTTAGTAAGACTCCCCTTGACCTTGCACCATTCTTCATTGAATAGAATCAAGTGACATTGAGGTACATTAACTCTTGCAGTCCTAAAGAGCACGAGGCCGCATGTAAACAAACATGGCTGAAAATCCTAAAACGCACAAGGCCGCACAAGTCTTTCCTGCAATACTGCCAATTTTCATAACCATCTGCCCACAAGTAAAGACACTATAAAACATTTGAATAAACAAACCATTTTTAGACATTTTCTGCTCAATCATTACAGGATTGGACTATGGACTTAGTACAATGATAAAAGCCATTTAACTCTAAACATCCTATTGAAAGTTTTCTATGTATAATATTAAAGTTATATGAATCAGTTACATAATCCAAAATACTCATGTACACTCAAACCATTTTTTGCCCCCCTCCCAGGACCCTAGGCATATAACTACTCAGCCTAATGGTTAATCCGACACTGACAGGATGCCTTGGAAAATCTTGACAGTAAATGTTTTCATTGGCCAGAAGAAGATTGAGAACATCATGTACCTTGGCAGTTCCATCAGCAATACAAATGCCCTTGACCACAATCTGAAATGCCCGATGGGAAAAGCAACAAAGAAATTGTATGCCTTTGATACTTGATGCCTACATAAAATCATGGACATCAAATAGAATAGTCCGGTTGCATGTGTAGGAAAAAAAAAGGGCTCCTGAGGGACTTGAATGTTAAAAGCTTTTTTTCTTTTTTTTCTTTTTCTTCTCCCCCTAAGGGCTTTAAAAGGTAGGCTTAATCATAAAAAGTTTTTCTCCAATTTTTCTAGCTCCAGGAAAGGTATAATTTTCAACATCATCAATCATTAAAATACTCGTTTCTCGTTCAGTATTCATCCTAGACATGTTTTTCCAATGGGTTTTTAGATGGACTATTTGTCAAATGAAGAGGTCCGGGAAAGATCACAACAGCCCCCCCCCCCCCTATCAACTACCATTCACAGATGGCCCATCCATTGGTTGGAGCATGTCTTGAGGTTCCCCCACAAAAAAAACTTTTTTAAGATTAACTCTTAATGTTATAAACTACTTGATACTGCTCCTTATTGTCAGTGGAACTCTTCTGTGGCAGAAATAAGGTTTGCTACAATTATTATGATAGAATAAAAAATAGATTTTAAAAATTCACTTAAAGCTGAAAGGGTGGTGCAAATCCGATATAATTGATGATAAAGATTGGGATTATTATATACAGTTATTTGGTTTATGTGTGATGTATATATGTCTTGTATTAGTATGTGGCATTCACTGATGTAATAATCAGCAGCAGCAGCTGTTATAAGACTACTAAGGTTGTCATGGAAGGAGATGGGAAAGGCCTATCTTGTGCTAATCTCTGCCACGTCTTGTCGGCAAACTTTTCTATTTCATCCCTCCATCTTGTTATTACATCAGTCTTTTCCTACTGCATTTACTGTCCTGTGGGCACCAATCGGTTAGTCTTTTCCCCCATCTATTGTCATTTCTTCTCAACGTAAACACTAGGTGACCAGCCCATTGCTGCTTAATTATTTGTATAATATCCTTCACTCTAGTCCTCCCACTGATCCATGTTGATCTTTTTCTATCTTAGAGTTATCCCTAGAATTGCTCTTTCCATGGCTCTCTGTGCTATTCTATATTATTCTGATGTAATATTTGAGAAGATATATATGTTCTTTGGTATTGAAGATGCTGATCTTTAGATGAGGAATACACAGAAGGTCTGTCTACTTGGCTCGTCACTATCTGTTAAAAGAAGACGTGGCTTTATGTCCAACTGATAGTGGTCATGTGACTTAAATGTATGTGTCTAATGATGCAGGGGAGGCTACTCCCTTGAGGTAAATAAGGAGTGATGTCACTTTAACATATAAACAGGAGTTAAGACTATTACTACTAGGTGTAATCAAGGTTAAGATGTCTGAATTTCTTAGATGAAGCATTGTCAATTATTATTACTAGCTGAAAATATCTGCTCTCTGGGCAGTTATCCCCAACTATATGGAGCCTACAGCCATAAATCATTACTTAATTAAAGGTTTTATGACCATAGGCTCCATATAGTTTTATACAAAGCAAGTCAATAGAAATATTTGTTAAACATTTTGGAACCAACTGATGAAATAATGTTAAAAATATAATTGACTAGAATCAACTTCACCTAGTCTGGCACAAGACTAAAATAGGAGTCCCCAGCAAGGGTTGAAATGAAGAGCTTATTTGTTAAACTATCTTTTTTATCTTGTAGGGAAAGTGTAACAATATTTGACAAAACATAAAAAGAAAAATAAGCCTGGATGCTGCCGGGTCAAACTCCACTCCTACTGATTACTGCAATTTTTGTATTTTATACATAAATTTGTAGATGTCAGTTTGGCTCATTTGGGAAGAGTTGCCGGCTGATCACTGGGTTGTGATTTCAAATCTTGGTAGAGAAATGTTAATTTTATATATCAATTTAGTTTAACATGATAGGACAAACAGTGAAGAGTTTACTCCCCTAAATTAAGTGAGGATTGTTCTTTTCTATAGTTTTGAGAAGGGTCATTAATATGCAAATGGTTTTTCAGATGATTGAACTCCTTGTAAACACGTTTCGGCTGATCCATTCTTGGACCTTCTTCAGGTGTAAAATCTGAGTGTGATGGGGTAAACAGAAGTTATATTTTTACCCCATCACACTTACAAACCGGTTAGTCGAACAGTAACTTTTTCAACCACGGTAATCTCTGGATTTATATTGTCTACTTAAATAATCTTTAGTTGATAATTTTCTACAACCTTTCTTGTTAATAACACAAAGATTATTATAATAAAATTAATAGATTACAAGTTTCAGACGTTTTTATTGACCCATGTCACTTTTTGTCAAAAGTCTCTGCTGGTAGTTATATTAAAAATATACAGTGAGGCAAAACAAGTATTTGGACACTTACAAAATATTCATTTAATCTGCTTTCAATGCTCACATTTACTTTAAATTCACACAAGTGATGTATTTTGATATAAAATTAAGAATTACTGCGGAAAAAAAAAGTATTCGGACACATTAATTTCATATTTTAATACTTAGTTGTATAGCCCCTGTTTGTAATTATTACTAGGAGACGTTTTTCGTAACCCTTCACAACATTCTTTTGAAATCTTGGCCCACTCTTCCTTGCAAAAGACCTTCAAATCATTAATGTTTCTGGGGTCCCTTTGATGAATTCAAACTTCGCCATAAATTTTCAATTGGATTCAATTCAGGAGATTGACTAGGCCACTGAACAAACCATTCGTGAGCTATTTTAGCTGTATACTTATCTTGTTGAAAGATTCAACCGTCAAGCTCCAGCTGTTGCACTGAAGAGAACACATCAGCTTCCAAAATACTCTGATACATTGCTGCATTCATGGTTCCTTCAATTACATGAAGTGCCCCCCGTACCGTTATACTTCCACCTCCGTACTTTACTGTGGGAAGGGTGTCTTTTGTATCATAGGTGGATCCATATTTTCTCCATGTATGATGAGCTGGATTTTTGCCAAAAAGTTAAAATTTTTAATTCGTCTGACCAGAGAATGTTCTTCCAAAAAATAATTAGATGAACTTCTGTGGTGTACAGGATTTTATGCCATTCCTGTGTAGTTCATTACTAACTCTTTCCTCCATGATAACGCCTCTAGGTGTGATAGAAAACACATACCGTGAACCGATTGCTTGCCTGATACTGCTAAGCAGTTTATTTTCAATAATAATAAATTATCTATAAACAAACTTTTTTTTAAATGATAATAAAAAAATAAAAAAACACTTAAAAATACTTAATTTAAATCATACACAAATATAAATCATAATCCCAATCAATCGATAATACCTTTTTCAAGGTTTTATTCATTGAACTTGGAAGTGATACTAAATGTTCAGTGATTATTCCCAATGTAAGTGTACATTTAATATTAAGAGATATAGCAATTTACTGACCATTGTATTCTTTTGGTCAGCAACAGCTGATGTTAAATTAGTTTCAGGGCACAAGACACATCAGGGAAGTAATCAAACATGGCTTCTAGGGAGGAAAGGGTTAAAGACCGATTTACCAGCTGCTCTCAGTTCATCTTGGATCTCCTTTTAAGTTACCATTGGATTCACTTTGATTGTTCTTAGCATTTTTCGAGTTGCTCGAGGAGAAATTTTCCATGCAGCGCCAGTTTGCGGCAGATTTTTGGTGGTGCCAAACTTCTTCCACTTCATCGATCCAACGGTACTGACAGGGATATTTAACATCTTGGCAATGGCCCTGTAGTTCAAACCTTCATTATGTTGCTTAACTACAACATTTTTTTTTGTTTGGTTGAGAGCTTTACTTTAACTTTATTAATAAGAAAGGTTGTAGGATATCATCAACTAAAATTATTTATGTAGACAATATAAAACCGGAGATAATCGTGGTTGAAAACTTGGGTACAGCTGTTAACCACGAGAATTAAATCTAAAATATTTTTCCAATACACTGTAATGTAGTTTTATGAAATTTATGGTTTTCGTTAATTAACTGCATATATATATATATTTTTTTTTTAACTGTATTCATTTGTACATTTACAATTTTGGAAAGGTAAAGTGTTCTATAGTTTTGAGAAGGGTCATTAACATTCAAATGGTTCTTCGGACGATTGAACTCCTCCTTGTTGTTTGTGTTGTAAACACGTTTCAGCAGAAATTAATTGTCATGGGATAACTGTCATTATCAGCCGTTATAGGTCCACTGCTGGATAAAGGCCTTTCCCCATCTCCTTCCATGACGACCTAGATTGTGCTAAAATCTGCCATGTCTTACCGGCAAACATTTCTATCTCATCCCTCATCTTGTGTCTGGTCTTTTCCAACTGCATTTACTGTTTTGCTGCTTAATTATTTGTATAATTAATTATATAAAAAAGTATCTAGTCTAGTCCCTCTGATCCATGTTGATATTTTTTCTATCTTAGAATAACAGAGCTGTGGAAAGAGCAATGCTAGGAATAACTCTAAGTTGGTTTTCAGGTTTTGTTAATCTTCCCATGTTTTGCATCCGTAAGTCATGGCTGGTATTATGCAACCATTATATACTTTAAGCACATTGGCAAGGTGCTCTTCAAAACGTCTCTATTCATACCAAATGCTTTCCAACCTATCGTTATTGTTTTATTTCACAGGATAACTACTTTCTCTTTTCAGATTGTCAATCCAATTAAAGTTGGTGATAGTATATCAAGGGAGGCAACTCTGTTCTCCAAATGTTCAGGCAACACAATTAGACCATCATTCTTTGTTAATCCTGTGAAAAAGATTCCTGGATTATACGCTATTCGAAAGTAGAGTGTTCCTATAAAGGCCTTTCGTAAGCGGAAATGGCGTAAAGTGAAGAAGCAATTACAATATGGGGAAATTTTTGAGCATCCCAAACCATAAAAATGGTGATAATGCCAGGCTGAGTTGTCAGAGCTCAGGAGACTGGGATGAGGGTGTAAATTGCCTCTAGAATAACTCTGCAAAACAAATGCTGAACACTACTTTCGCTTTCTGCCTTTTTTCAAAAAAATGAAATTGTCGTAAAGCAAACTTTCAGATTTTTTAGGGAAAAAAAAAAAAAAAAAAAAAAAAAAAAAACTTGTTTCACTGGTGAGTAGGAGATTTTTATCAGCAAACTTTACCTTTAAGTAGGAGAGTCCATGGTTACGGAGAGAAACCAAGAAAATCACTGTCCATTATATAAGTAGATTGTCCTCATCTTTCATCCTTTTTCTTTCCCTCCCCACCCACAATGAAATGAACAAGGGTTAATAATGGAAGGGTGCTTATTCTTGAATGGGAACAAGGACGGACCTAACCATCACTATAACTCATTACTCCTCCAAGTCTGAAGCCTAAAAATTAAATTATAACCTGACTGCAAAAATAATCACTAATAAATTACTTTAACAGAATTAAGTAATTTAATTACAAAAATATATACGAGAGTGATGATATCTCAGTTGTCAACAGCCATGGAATTTCAATGGGTCCAGCTAGTTTTTATGATTGCAACAAGAAAAAATACAGACTGTTCAAAACCTCCCTCCCCACCTGTCTTGGTAATGAACAAGGTAAGAACTGAAGAGGGTGCTTATGCTTGAATGGGAGCAAAAGAAACTCAACCTTCACTATAACTGTCATTCATTTATTACTCTGACCTCACAAGATAATAATACAAAATTATGTTGTAGTAAACCACAAGAATATAGATAGCAAAAGTAATCACTAATAACAGATATTAGTTTCATTTGCTTTTACATGTTATTGAAGTTAATATAGATCCATTCTATAGGTAATAAATTATATACTTTAACAGCAGAAATATATGTGAGTAATGGAATTTTAAAATTAAAGATCTAATAGTTCTTTTAGTAGATGGGTAAGCTAAATAACATTGATTCTGATTATAGTTATTTACAATACAACTAAAAACAGAGTTTAACTGTAGTCAAACCCAATAAGAGCAGTAACTCAACAAATGCGGGGGGAGATATGGAGTTTGATCATTTTTCCAGTGTGGTCTTCATATACATTCCATGGGTAATAAATTACTTTGGCAAAATGATATATTTCAAATCTTTAATATGAGAGAGTAATCTTAGTTGTCAACACTAGCTGGGCCCATGGAAATTCCAGAAGTTTTCATTTGTTTTTAACACAAAATTATGTACTTTATTTGCAGAAATATATACGCAAATGTAACAATGATATTTTAGTTAACACTTCTAGAATTTCCAAATTCAGTTAGTATTTATTATAATCCAAAGTGTCAATATATGAAAACCACATTTCACAGTACCTTTTCACACCTTGGGTTATTACAATACAAGTGTGGGAAGCTAATGTACCAATGGTGGCAACCTTAAAATGCTATGCAAATCACTCGCAGTGACATCTATCGTAACTTGCTCCAAACAGCTACTCATCAAGGGGGACACAACTCATATTAACAAAGAAAAGATAAAAACTTGATTCAATTCTTTCGTTTATTGGTTTTCTTTGTTTAGCAAAAGACGAACATCTAATTTCCTTAAAACAGAAACAGAATTTGATGATAAAATACTGAGAGAAGGAAGGAAGCAAGTCCGTGCAAAACAAAGGACTTGAACTACTATTCATCATCTTCTAAAATTACTTGTATAGTTCGTCTAGATATGGAGTGTTAGAAAGGTCACCCATGGCAGCCATCGAAGGTTTTCCGTTGATTATTTTCTTGGCAACCTAGAAAGACAAAGTAATTGACAAAGTTAGCATTTTTTGTGGAAAAGTGGGGAAAAAAAACTTTAAAATATACAGAGAAAAGCAAAGAGTATCCGATACATTTCAAAAATTTCATCTTAACATCCATATACAGCTTTAAAATGGACAGATTTGAGAGCAAAGATTAACAAGATCATTGAAAAGTTATGGACAAATCTTTCATCCAAATTCTGTCAATTTCCAAGATGTATAAGGATATTAAGAGGAAGTTCTTGAAATGTATTGGATACTTTTGCTCTCACCATACATAAATAAAATACAGATGATAGAAGCCACTTATTGTGATCACTTTGAGACAGGGTCTTTTAGATAACAATAACCGGCTGATAACATTAAGCAAAGGATATAAGATTTGCATTCATTGTTATAAACGACTTATCATTAGATTTTTTTTATAATGTAAACGTGATTGGCTTTCTCTGTAAATCTCAATGAAAAACAATTTAAAAAACGAATGTGCAGATTAATATGGGAACCAGTATTTATAAAACTGAATAAGAATAAAACTGAATAAGAATAAAACCCAGTAGGGTCTTCTGTATCTCAGGGTGATAAGAAAATGGAGCCTAAGGGTTCCCATACACACAGATTGTTCTCATTCTTTTTGTTTAAACGTCAACCAAACTCACGGAATGATAATGACTTTTGAAAATTACAGTGGGTAAGACAAAAGATAAGTAGAATAAACTTATATAATATCTAATATTATATTAAATGAAAATAGTGCAAAATTAAATACTAAAAATCTGACAGTTTTCTTTTGATGAAAATAGAAAATAAATGCAAATGTGCAGAAAATTTGAAAAGAAGACTAAATGGCAAAATGACTGACCAAATTGACATCTTCTGCACTGATCGAGTCGATCTGATGGACAAAGTCGTCCACATCAGCCAGTCCTCCAGCCATCAACAGTTGTTGACCCATCTCTCCAAGAACCATGTCTGAGAGTTCCGCCTGCATCAGAACACCGGCCTTCAGTTGATTCCTGGCAACAACAAAAAAAAAGAAAGGATTTTTAGTCGATCGAGAAACATTGAAAATTAATGGAAAACAAAATCTTAAAATTTCTTTTGCACAATTGAAAATAAGGTTTACTTCTTATTTTTAAAGTCTGGGTGAAAATGTTAAATTGAAAGAAAGTATAATCCTCCAAGTTGTTAACAAATAGAATTACTGTATATTTTTGAATAGAAGTTACCCGTGAGTATAAGACGAGGTCAAACTAGCATTCCAAGGGAAATTGTGAATCACCGCCCCATATATGCTGTGTTGGGGGTGATCAATTAAAAAGTTGGGCTTGATCACGAAAAAATGTCTAAATTTTCAAAAAACAAGTGGGCACAAACTAGTGACAAATTTAGCATAAACTTACATTGAAAACTGAACCCCACACTAAAAATCTATTTTGGAGGGGAATTTTCAAAAAACAAAAAGCATTTTTCCTACACATTGTGGGAAGTGTGTAAGATTTCAAGTTTCTACTATGAATGGTTAGAGCTGGGCAAAGTCCGGATAGATATAAATGTGTGAACACATGAATAATCCAAAACCTTTGGTAGCGATGATTAATTAGAGTAAAAATAAACCCAAGAAAATCATATAATTCAAGCCCAAAACCATAATGCCTTTTATGGCATTATAGGCAGCTCGTTTTTTTGACCGGGTATTGTTGGGGTTAACATTTACCATGTTGGAGTAAGGAGGAGAAAGAACCAAGAGAAAAGCACAAGTGATGTTGAATGAACTGTAGCCGTCATTGTAGTTATGTGTAGCGGATTGTGTTATAAAATTACCTTCCTTATATTTCTCACTGTAGGCTTCAAAGAGAGATGCTTTGGGTTTTTTTTTTATCTCCGCTCTCAATGTTCAATAATTCGTTAATGTGGACAATTTATTTCTTTATTTAAATTTTTGCTGTTTTAAGTTTTTTGGGGGAATTATTGTTACTGCTCTGAGGCAGTCGGGATATTGAAAATGGCCTAAACAGCCATAACATGTACATCAGAAGGCATACACCAATACACAAGGTGGAACTATGTTCATAAAAATGTTAATTTTATGGTTTTTTAAAGATTTTGAAGTTTAGAATTTTATAATGTCTAGAAGACAGAAATTGAAAATATTTTTCAATTTCTTAGTTTATTGCTCTGGAAGTCTGGTTTTGCATAGAATTTGACTTCACTTAGATAGTTTTGTTCTTTCTTTATGACTGACTTGACTAGAAGTCGAGATGTTAATTTTAGGATACTTTTTAGGTAGAAAAAAAACAAAAAAAACCTTGACTTATATTCAAAATTATATGGTATTTGGGAATTATTTAGACAAAGAAAAAAAAACTTGCTGAAAGAACAAAAAAAAAAGTGAAGAGGAAGGAGAAAGAAATAATGAAGGAAGGAGAAAGAAAGAATGAAGGAGAAAAAAGAAATGAATCCTTGGGGAAAGAATTTACTAAATATCAAAAAGAAAAAGATAAAGTAAATAAAAAGAATGGGAAAATAAGAAATTATCCCTTACTTGGCACGGATAATTTCTTCATCTTTAATTCCATTTTTAGTGATAAAAGCAAATTCTTGGAAAGCAGCTTTCAGGATCTAAAAAAAAAGTTGAAGAAAAAAAAACCAAATATGTAGAGATTGAAGAAAAAGATTTATAGACATTGGCTTGATGATAGCCAATACTTATCTGATTATTTTAACTTCTTTTATTAAAAAAAAATAAATAAATAAAAAAAAAAAATAACTACAGAAAGTAATTTAAGAGTTTGTTTTTTTTTTAAAATGTTTAAATTAAATTTAAATAATTACAAACATCATTTTAAATTTAAGAATTTTATGGAATTCAAAATTTTATATTGTATACTAGCATAGAACTCGGGATTTAAGTTATGTAGATAAATTTTACAAATATGTATTATAGTAGGTTTAATTCTTTAAAAAAACCATCAATTTTTATGGGTACTATGTTAGTATACAATATAAGATTTTGAGTTCCATAAAATCTTTTAAATATAAAAAGGTTTAAGAAAAAAAAGAAGGGTACTACATGTTCTTGTTACTACAAAACATGTAGTAATTTAGAATAATGAAGGAACCTAACTTTCTGCAAAGAAAAAGACGCAGCAGTTTCTCATGCAAATAAAAACTAGACATGGTGTTCTTACCTTTCCAATGTCGTTTTTGTGGGCAGTGGCAGAAAATCCAAAGATTCCTCCATCAGAATAAGCTCCACTGACGCAGGAAATCTGGCAAGGGAAAACAGAAAAAAAAACATCAGAATTCAACTCTTAAATTCATACAAGAAAATTTAAATGTTAATATCAGGGGGAATAACTATTGAAAGTTACCTCCCTTCCAGCTTAGGTGAATTTTTTAAGTTTATTTTTTTTATTCCATCTGACAAACACATTTGGTTAAATTCATTATTTCACCAAAGAGCTCTGCTGTCAATTAGGAACAGTATTAAGCAGTTTATGAATCTAAGAGTTGCAGGAAGACAGGTCGGGTTAGTCACTCAGTAGAAACTATCACTTGACCAATGTCTTTTGGCAGCATGCCGTGTGTGTGTGTGGGGGGGGGTCAACTAAAAAATTGGAAAAAGTGCTGATCAATGAATAAGTTACTTCTCTCGCCTTTTGTTGGGCAGTGATCACTAAAAAAGTCTGAATTTTCAACAAAAAAGCGTGAATACTGGACACAAACTAAAGGACTAATTTAACATAAACTTAAATTGCAAATTAAACCCCCACCAAAATCTATGTATGGAGTGATTTTCATAAAAATGGGTTGCATTATTTTTATACATAAGATTTACTTGTGAAGCCACACAGATGTCATATGTGAAAATCATGATTGGTTTTACAGAAATTAAAACAGTTGAAATAGGTGGTAGATTGAAACTCAAGAGTTTGGAGATTGAAGGTGACTCAGCATAAAGCTGGCTGCAGAATTATATTGAACGATGGCTTGCTTGATTATGCAATGTAAAATCATCAATCATAATGGGGAATTCAATGCAGTAAGCACTCATGTCAGAAGGGTAGAGTAGAAATTCCTTGGTAGCTGAAAAGGGTCAGCACAGAAACTGGGAATGGCAGCTGAATGAACCTAGGCATAACGACACCTGAAGGAGCCAGTTGAGGGTGTTTTTCAAGAGCTCTGGTCCATGACCTGTCACTTCATTGATGGTTATCATGTGTACAAATAATATATTTATCTAATATTAGGTGAAAAAAATCAAAAAAAAAAAAATCACCAAAACTGATATATTGTTCAAGGGGTAATTTAAAAAGAGTTCAACCATAACCGAACAATACTTTAATGACACCATGTTACTTCTTTAATCAATATATATTATGCTATTTACCAATATATATTATGCTATTAACCAATTATTTCTTTGTAGGCAACATTCCTTGTTAGACTCCTCTCACTCTTCCTCCTTATGATATCTATGCATTCTTATTTGGGTATATATATTTTAAAATAAAGGCCTCTTAAATCAGCATAAGTGTGATGGATATGGCTCTAACTGTTGCTGGCTGGTGTTGCCTGGCAACATAGGCTGGGATAATGGCTGCTACTGATACTAAAGGTGTGACAGACACTGCTCTTATTATATGATATCTAACAGACTATAAAGACTAATGGAAAGAGATACTCACTCCGAATGCATTGGAGGTGGCTGAAGCAGCTGCTTTACCAAGTCGAGAAACTGTAGTATTGTCACTGTACTTAACGAAGGGCCCAATACCCATGGCCATTTGCAGGACACAAGAGGGAAGCAGGTCTTTGCTGGGAAGGCTGGAATGAAAAAATAACAACTCATTTAGTTTGATTAATAAATAGCTTTTATAATTTTAACTAAAAAAAAAAAAAAAACAAAAAAAAAAAAGAATTTAAAAAAAAAAAAAATAAAAAAAAACTGGTTCAGTTTTACCAAACAGCAAAACAAAAATGTTTAATAAAATTCAAGTTTTTCATTTTTCACAGAAATGAAAAAGAAATTTTTTTTTTTTAAATTATATCCCAAATTCTTCATTTGATTTGAAAAGAATTGTAAATGATTTTCTTTTAACCATGGAAAGGAATATATTTTTTTAATGAAAATAAATATTAGGTTGTTACCATGAAATGTCTTTTTTATATCAGAATAATGCTAAAAGTGAAAGATTTACTAAAAAAAAAAGCAACTAATAAAAATTTAAACTAGCATTCCAAGGGAAATTATAAATCACCACCACACTGTGTTGGCAGGGGGGTGATCAATTAAAAAGTTGGGCTGTGATCACTAAAAAATGTCTGAATTTTCAAAAGAAATAGCAGGCACAAACTAGTGATCAATTTAGCATAAGCTTACATTGAAAATTGAACCCCCCACTTTCAAAAAAAACAAAAAACAAGCATTTTCCCTACTCATTGAGGGGAGTGTTTGTAAAAAGATTTCAAGTTTCTACTATGAACGGTTAGGGCTGAGAGAAGTCCAGATACATATAAATGTGTGAACACATGAATAACCTAAACCTTTGGTAGTGGTGATTAATAATGATTTATAATAGTGCATCTAACAAAAATTAAAATGGAGAAAATGTATTCACTAATGCAATTGCATTTTTTGCAGATTCAATGTAAATAGAGATATAATTCGTTATTATTGGAGGTTTTTGAGCCCTTGATAGCAATAGTGTCTACTAAAGAAGTTAGACTAAATTTCAAGTTAGGACATAATGCTGCTCAAGCTGCTGATAACGTCAACAAAGCATTTGGAGTGAACGCTACTACGGTCCAAACTGTTCAGCATTGGTTCAATAGGTTTAGGTCTGGTAATATGGATACCAATAATAAACCTTGGAGGCCCAAACCCGTTTTTTTAATAATGAAGACTTATCAACAGCAGTGGCCAACGACCAATGGTTTGATTACTTTCTGCAGACTTTAGGACTTCAACAGCGACCATATCACATCATCAAGGCAATAAGAAAGGTTAAAACATTGGGAAAGGGGGTCCCACATGAACTGAATGGAATGCTTCATGATAGTGCCCGACCCCACACCTTTCAGCTGACTGTGTCTAAGCTTAAAGAATTGGGATATGAAGTCTTGCAGCGTTCTCCATATTCACTTGATATTTCTCCTCCATATTATCATCTTTTCAAGCATTTTGAACCTCATATCCATAATAAAAGCTTCAATAATAGGGAAGCCATAATTCGTGCTTTTACTGAATGTGTGACCATTAAACCTGAATAATTTTATTCAGATGACATATCATCATTAGAGGGTCGTTGGGAAAAGGTTTCAAATCGGTCATATTTTGATTAAATATTTACCGTTTTTTGTTGTTATATCATCCTTCATATTACTATTCAAAAAACAACATTTCTTATGCAACAACCTAATAGAATAAATGCTTATCAAATGTTTTACTTTGTGAAATGAATTTAACATGGAATTAAATGACAAGTGATTACTAACACAAATTCACTGACAATGGAATTATTTCAGGTCGCAAAAAAAAAAAAAGTTTTTAAAAAGGCATTCAAGAAGGTTGTCAAGGGGGAAAACATTTTTTTAGCAAAATAAATGCAAAAATGGATAGGATTTCTTTTTCTGTACATAACAGATCAGAAAAGAAAAAAAAAGCGTCATTATTTTCCTGGAATTAAAATCTCAATCAAGAGAAAAATAATTCTGCAAAGCCAAGAAGACAGAAATGATTAACAAAGAGGATGAAGGATGAAAGTAATTCTGATAAACATGCTGGTAAGTTTATTAAAACCCATAAGAACCCAGACCCATTTCTACTTGAAGGAAAATTATGGGTAGGCAAATTGACACACAGCCACATGACTGCACCAGGATGTTCAGTAGATGTCACATAGTACACTTCATGAGTTAAAAATCAAGGATAAAATATAATATCCAGATCAATTAAATTGTATGTGACATCGGTGACACAGTGGGTTCTTATGGGTTAATATCTTTTTGGGGTAGAGAAAAGACTAGTGCAGTGCTGAATTAACAAATTGTGTTGAAGGGATACACATCAATTTTCTCTAATTGTATGCATGTATCATCATTCTCCACTTCTACCCTAATTGAGGGTGTCGCGGGGTTAGGTACACACGGACAATTGTTAGTAAGACCCACTTCCAGCTTGCCAAGCCATCAAAACTTTGTTCTGCTAATGGCAGCTGGTATTCCCCAATGGTCACCCATCTAAGTACAGACCATGCTTGACATTGCTTAACTTTGGTGATTTTACAAGAACTAGTGTATCTAACGTGATTTTGGTCATAACCTCTTAGCCTCGGGGAGAGGTTTCTCAATCTATGTCCTTTTGCCGAGTGCTTAGTGGAGAGGCATTGAGTACCATTTTTAAAGTCTTTGGTTTGACTCAGTGTTGGACTGAACCACAGTGGTCAGTAAATTATGTTTACAAAATGCAAAACAGCGAGAGAGAGTAGATACAATTAGATCTAGGTATCTACGGCACCTGGTATTCCCCAATGGTCACCCATTTAAGTACTGACCAGGCTCGATGTTGCTTAACTTCAGTGATCGTACAAGAACCAGTGTATCTAACATGATTTTCCTTAGCCTCGAGGAGAGTTTCCTCAATACTAGTCCTGAAAGCTTAGCATTAAGTACCTTTTTTAAAAATCTTTGGTACGAGTCAGTGATGGATTGAACCACACCTACCAAACCAGAGGGAAGCCCACTACCCCTGGGCCACTGTGGTCAGTGACCACAGCATATACCCTACAGAAAGATGGAAGCCGCTCTGGATACAATTACAGCAGGACAGATAAGTTGTACAGAGGGCCAGACTTTTTGTCATCTAAAACAGGATACAGCATACAATACACAGAGAGCAAATCTTTGAATACTCAATTGGAGCAGTCAATGGACATGGAAAAGAATATCAACCAATGGAAGCAACAAATGGTTTACGAGATGATAAGAGGAAAAACAAGTGACAACATTCATTACAGCAAAAGGTTGGCCTAAATGTATATGCTATTTGCCTGCCTACCTCTGGGTTGGACGTTCGAATCACTGTAGGGTTTTGTTAATTTTATATATGCGTTTGCTTTAGCGTGACAAAATCAACAAACAAATGAACAAAAATAAAAAAAGTGACAATGGCTTTTATATATGATCAAAATTTTCATTTTCCCTCTTTTACTAATGTATTCTGTTAACAAAAATTATGGCAATTAATGGGATAACGAATTGTTTTTATGGAGACATTTGTCTCCAAATTTCATCTTGGAGATGTGGGTAGAAAATAAACTGAATCAGAATTCACCAAGAACTGACCACCCTTGGAATTCTTTCTTTTTTTTTTTATATATGTGTTTGCTTTAGCGTGACAAAACCAACAATGAACAAAAATAAAAAAGTGACAATGGTTTTTATATATGATCAAAATTTTCACCCTGCCGCCCCCCTGCTAATGTATTCTGTTAATGAAAATTATGGCATTTAATGGGTTACTGAATTGTTTTTATGGAGACATTTGTCTCCAATTTTCATCTTGGAGATGCAGGTAGAAAATAAACTGAATTGGAATTCATCAAGAAATGTCCACCATTGGAAATTTTTTTTTTTTAAATATGGTTTTGCAAATATTTTGAACACTAGGAAATTATCATCTAGAGTTTTTTT
>VCCN01002452.1:3629901-3647537 GCA_006491835.1 Architeuthis dux
GGGGGGGGGAATTAAAGTACTGTTCTGAAATTTATGTGAATCAAAATTCAAATTTGAGTTTATGCAGAATATTTTTGTTTTTAACAAATGTAGAAATACAGGATATCTACAAAAGAAATAGACAGTTTAAAAAATGTATTAAAGCAAAACTATTTAAAATCATTGCAGCAAGGTTCTACACCAGTGGTTCCCAACCTTTTTGAGTCATTCCCCATTTTTGTCAATAAGATTACTAGTATCCCCCCCTATTTATTAAGTGGCAACAAAGAATAATTTCAAATAATAACTTTATTTTATGTTTAATTAGACAGCTTTAATTTTATAATTGTACAGCTGCTGTTGTGTATTTGTTACTCAAAGAAAGCAAGTGAAAATAATTGGAACACATTTGAAATTCCAATTTATTTCCAAAAAGAAAAAGAAAAAAAAAGAAGAATGCTGCTATTGTAACTGATATACACATCAATGTGATCTCTGTTCTTGTTTTTTGCTACTATTTCTTCAATGTGGGTCTAGTGAGAGAGCTCATCTTAAATCATTCTCGACTTGGAGCTTATTTCGAGCCTTCGACTTGATAAATAGAAGTGCAGAAAACTCATCTCTAGACCGGACTTTTATTTTTACCTAATATCCTTATCCCCACTGGTTGTGAACCACTGTTCTACACCAAAAGGTGTGTCCGGTAGAACTAACACAAGATTGAAAAAGTTTTAAAAAACACAAAAAATTCCATTAAAAAATAAAGATTGTTAAAAATTTCAACAAAAAACACCCCCAGATTTTTAGAAAATATCTAGCGGAGTACATATTCAAATTTTCAAGCTTCTAGGGCAAATGTTGTGTCTGATATTGCTGACAAGATTTTAGAAGTTAAAAGAAAAAAGATTTTAATTTCTAAAAATAAAAAAAAAGTTTTCAGAAGATGTCTAGTGGAGTACTGATGCAAATTTGCAAGATTTTAGGCCAAAGGGTTTGATAAAAAGTAAAAAAAAAAAACCCACAAAATCCCATTATGCAAATAGAAAATGCACACATGGAGCAACTAGAAGTTGCAGTGATAAACATGTGAGTGTCAATATTTAAAATAGTTTTGCTTTAATACATTTTTGAAACTATTTCTTTTGTGAACACCCTGTACTTGGGAGCACACTAATTTGTATAAGAGAAATTTAATAATAACTTATTCCTCCTTATACTACTGATAACATAGTAGTAGTAGTAGTAGTAGTAGTAGTAGTATATTGTAAACAACTTTTCAGAGTCATTTTTTTTTTAGGGTATCAACATTTTTTAAAAACGTGCTATTTGTATTTTCATTCAAACGAAAACATGAAAACTATAAAAATTAGTGTGCTCCCAAGTACAGGTGTTTACAAAATAGTTTCAAAAATGTATTTAATAATAACTATTTAAGATATTGACACTCACGATGCACAGTTTTGTAGAGAAACACTTGAAGTTTATTACTGCAGGTTTTACACCAAAAAGGTGGGTCTGGTAGCGCTGACACAAGAGTTTTTTTTAAAAAAGGCAAAACAATTGCATAAAAAAAAAGAAAGAAATTGTTAAAAATTTCCAAAAATAAAAAAAAATGTTAGATGTCTAGTGGAGTACACACACACATTTTCAAGGTCAGGACAAATGTGTCTGGTAGCACTGACACAAAAGATTTTAGAAGGTAAAAAAAAATAAGATTTTTTTTTCTTCAAATCTCCAAAAATAAAATAAAAAACGTTTTAAGATATCTAGTGGAGTACACTTGTGAATTTGCAAGATTTTAGGCCAAATGGTGTGTCCGGTAGCCCTGACAAGATTTTGAAAAAGTTTAAAAAAGAAAAAAAAAATCCCAAATAATTCCATTATGCAAATAGAAAAATGCACACATGGAGCAACTATAAGTTGCAGTAATAAAATTCAAGTGTTTCTCTATAAAACTGTGCATCGTGTGTATCAATATCTTAAATAGTTTTGCTTTAATCCATTTTTGAAACTGTCTATTTCTTTTGTAAACACCCAGTGTTTTAGCTTATCAATGACACAATATATGTCTTGTTATTAACTCTTAAAGTCATATAAAGAAAATAGAATGTCAATTCGAAGGGAAATAATTCTTGATTAAAATTATCTCCTTTTTCTATTATGTTAAGATGACAGTTACTGATTGACTGTCAAATTTAAGCTCTAATAAAAGACAAAACCTATTTTACAAAGAATAGTTGGATTGAAAGCACAAAAAAACAAGAAAATTTGTTAGTTAAAAAAAAAAAACCCCTATTTTCTATCAAATGTAAGTAACTTCAAACATTTCCAGTGTCAAGGCAAAATGTGTCCCCCTTTCGATTCAACAATTTTCAGGGTGCTTGATGTAAACTTGATGCCAACTGATTAAACTGGGCCAGTTTCTATGGCAACAAATAAAAGTGCAATTTTTAATCTAATATAAGTAAGATGTCTTCCATCTTATTCTTTATAAATCTTTATTTATTGGTTCGGAGGTAAATTTCTTTTGATCAATTTAAAAAAATTTACTCTTTCATCAATTTTAGTGCTAAAAAGCTATGACTAATGTAAGTGAAAAATTCCAGATCATATATTACTTTCTTGTTTTTGATTTGTTTTCTTTTCTCACGTATTTATTTGTAAAAATAATTTTTTTCTCCTTTTGGAACCCACCCTGCTCCAAATCCTGGATCTGCCCCCAGAAAACAGAACGACTGTGTATCACTTGAATAAAGATAGGTACAAACCATACTTACCATTGGGTCATAATTTGGCAGAATCAATCCCGCCTCTGAGATTTCTTTACGAACGGCGGCTTGGGTGCCCATCAAACGACCCTGGGGAAAAACAAAAACAAAAGTTCAATTCTTTATTTTCCAGACTTTCTCTTCATCTTCATTGTTTTTAACACATTTCAGCAGATAGATTCTTCAGGCTTCCTCGGGTGGATGTTGCATCCATTAGTCTTCAGAATTTGCTCAGTAGTCCAGAGTCCAATACTGATATTTTCACAAATTGGTACCACCGAAGGTGACCAAACAATTTTTATATTCCTACATGTCTCATGTTTATAATTTGGTTTGATAACCCTGCCTATCTTGTAGCTTCATCATAGTTATCACTCTGGAAACAAACGTGTCTCTCCCATATAAAACTAGAAAGCACTGAGAGAGCATATACCTCTGCCAAAGTGGGTAATTGTGCATGGATCCACCCAAAAATGTAATCACTTCTTCCGTAGCCTATTGATAATAATAATAAATGCAATTATAGAAAGCGCCCTTTCTCAGGAACCTCAATATTGGTCACTGGACAAAAGCGCTTGAAAATTGCAGTAAAAATATGAGGCCTATTAAATAAGAGTAAGAAGAAATACCTTTCAATTGAAAAAGTATTCCTGGATCCACCCCAAACCAATTCTTCCTTACCCCATTGCCCACCCTTCCACAAAATTTAATTGAGAAGTTTTGGAGATCATATGGATAGAACTTTTGGACAGATAGCTACAATGTAGGGGAGGTAATTGTGTATGGATTCGCTCAAAGATTTCATGATTACTTTAGTTTTTGTCTACTCTTCCACAAAATTTCAGTAAGAATTTTTTGAGACAGACTGAAAGAACAGCCAGGACTAAATAAAACGCTCCAATCTGAAATTTGATAATGTAAATTTTAATTCACAAAAAAAATAATTCAAGAAAACAATTAAAATACAATCATAATGATGTCTAAGAATGTTTTGTTGACGCGAGAACAGATACTATACTTTGATCTTTAAATAAATACTTCAGAAGACACTTCCGATCTGGACCATGCAAATAGTGCCTCAATTTGTATTCTTGTGATCACAAATTATTCAAATTTACGTAACAGTTACATAACCAAATAAAATAAATGTTATTGTTAGGTTTGAGCAATGAACATCTAATTGGGAAGGTTTTATGATAAAAAAGCCCCAAAGGATCTTAATTGACAATTCTTGAATCAAAGAAGTCTATGTTTGGGTCAATAATCTCCTACTAATTAATAGGCTATGGACTATGTCCGTAGACGCCCTGTCCTAAAATTACTCCCTGTCCTATAATTACTTGGTCGATCTTGACCAAAATTGACAGGGATACCGAATATCATGCTGAGATCTCAAATTTAAATTTTGTGTCTGATCCATACAGTTATCTCCACTGCATCGTAGCTATTTGTCCTAAATTCATAACTCAGAAACTTCTTGGCCAATCCGGACCAAAATTGGCACGAATAATTAATATCATGCAGGGATCTCAAATATAAAGTTTTGGTGGTCGATCCATACAATTATCTCCCCTGCATCGTAGATATTTGTCCTAGAATTCATAACCCAGTAACTACTCGGTCGATCTTGACCAAAATTGGCAGGGATACCGAATATCATGCAGTGGTTTCAAATATAGATTTTTGGGCTGATCCATGCAGTTATCTGCTGCATTGTAGCTATTGGTATTGAAATTCATAATTCAGAAAACTACTCAACCGACCTGAACCAAACTTAGCTGGGAAACAGAGTATCCTGCAAGAATCTCTAATTTAAATTTTGGGGCTGATCAGTGCAGTTAATTCCAATGCATCATAGCTATTTGTCCACATCAAATATCTCCAATGAGTTTCGATGAATTTCAATGAAATTTTGTGGAAGGGTTGGCCATGGGCTAAGAAGGAAGCGATTCAATATTTTGGAGCCGATCTATGTACAGTTGCTGCATTGTAGCCAGAGGTATTGAATTAAACATCCCCATAAAAAATGTTTGATCTCCTTTTTTGGTTTTCTCCTTAAGGCAGGTTTTCAGCTAGTATTTATCAGAATTGTCTGATCAAGAAAAAACAGTGGAATGCTTTATTTTATTTTTTATCAGATCAAGTATTGTAAACCATTATTATTAATTTTTTACTATCATTTATCTACATCTCAATTTTTTTTAGTTTTGTCTTTATTGAGTTATATAAAATGTAAATAGACGAATTAAATTTATTCCTAGTAACAAAAATTATGTAATGAAAAAATTACGTAAGAACGACAAAGGGTTAAAAACGGAGTTTTATGTAAATAAGAAAGTTTCACCTGATTTCATATAAATGAGAAATTGGGCTCAATTTGTTATCTCTATTTTATTTAACATAACATTAAAATAATAAATGAAAAACTTAAATAAAAATACGTAAATATTAGAACAAGGATTAAAAAATGTGATTAGTTGTAACTTAAGTTTTAAATAGATAAGAAATCAATCTTTATTATTATTGGATGACGTATTGTAACACCACTTTTTATTAAATTTGTCTAGTTTTTACCTTCCTTCTAATTAATAAGTTGTATAAAAACAATTAAAATTAGGATGAAGGTAAAATCTAGTCAAATTTAATAAAATGTGGTGAGATAAGAAAACGTTGACATTTAACATTTCCTATAAATAGGAAATCGGGCTTTAATTTATTAACTTTATTTTTTAACGTAAAAGAAAAGAAAAATCAAAATCTCAAGTTTTAATATCATTTATTGAATTAAAAGACTAGATGTGTAGATCTTTATAAATATAAATGTTAGCAAAAGAGAGTGGTCACTTTGTAGGACTATGGTCGCATGAAATACCGGAATTAGTGCTATCAACAAATGTAAATGATTTTAAAAAGAATTATGATGTTTATTACACCACCGAAAATATTTAAGGCCCTAGACATTGTGTAAATATGATTGTTATGATGTGTGCTTGTATATACAAATTGTATACTTATTTTCACACTAAAATAAATGTTACGTTGAGACTTTTCATCGGGTACACCGTTCACGTCCTTTTCAATGACATCAAATTAGAATGCGATAAAGAACTCTTTTATAATCCTAAATTAATAAAAAGAAAATAATTAATATATTTCTTAATTTAAAACTTTCAAAAGTACACGATTTAACTTAACATTTGTATTTTTTTAAAACCCCAAAAAGGGTGAAATTGAACTTCGGAGACATAAATGAAAGGTTATGTTATCAAACCTCAACGACCTTGTATTCTAAGTTCACAGGATAGGATTTGTTAAAGTTAGGTAAAATAGGTACAAAAAGAGAATTTTTGAAGAGCAGTCATTAATTAAATGAATGAAAATGAAAATGTGAAGTTATATTACCTTTAAGGGCCGAACAAGGCCTCGATAAACCTTCGAAGCCATCCTTTCTTACAGAGTAGTCAAGTTTTCAGCTCTGTCTGGGAACGTCTAAAAGAAAGGTTTATTTTTGACCTTGCTTATCTCCCCTTGGTAATATTTAAGTTGAAAACTAAGACTCGGAAACTGGAACGAAAAACGTTAAATCTTGTTAAATGTTATACCTTTTCTCCCTTTATTTCTTTCTAATGCAATTTTTTTCTTTCCAGTTTGGAATAGATAATGTCCGTGCAGTATTCCGATCAAGGAGCATCACCTATAGTTTTTCAGTTTTTTATTTAATTAAAAAGTATTTGTCAGAATTGTTTTCATCATTAATTTTTTTTACTAGAATTTCCTTCATTTTAATTCCAGTTGCTTTTCATTGCAACCACTCAGACCGTCATTCTACCGTCGGTAGTAGCAATACTTTCTTGAATTGTATTATTATTAGGTGCAACGTTGTCAATTGTTATTAATTTTAGACTAGTATTTCTTTCATCTTAATTTTAGTTGTTTTTCATCGCAAAATAAATTAATAAAATCAAGATAGTATTACAACGAAAAATGTTGTTACCATTTTACAAATTAAATTTATAAATGTTCTCAAATTTTTCCGTGAGGAAATAAGTTGCTGAATTTTATAATTACTAAAATACAAAACTAAAACCAAAAATTATCAAAGTGAGAATTTAAAATTAATTCACTTTATGAAATGGTTCAATCAGTGTTGCCAACTCAAAAAATATTTTCGCGTTAGTTTGACTGCCAAAAAGCGCTTAACTTTTTAAAATAGCCAGAAATGGCCAAAAACCATCAAAGAGTCGGTAAAAATGGTCAAAAATAGCCAGGAAACGGTAAATAACGGCCAGAATGTTTTAGGCGGAAACGCGCTAATTTAGCGTTTTTGCACTGCCAAAACAAGAAACGCGCTAAATCTAGCGCGAAACGCGCTAAATTGGCAACACTGGGTTCAATAACATCAGTATCTTATCAAAGTCGATATTAAAAACAATTATATTCTATTTTTATGGCTGGACGACGAATATATTTTCTATCGAAATCGGATGCCGAGGTTTTGTTGGCAACTCGGCCTTGGTACGCCGGACTAAACTCGGATTGACATTTACAGAACAAAGGAAATATACCAAAAGTCTCCAAGATCGGGCAGAGACTGCATGGATCTGGCACTCCGACTCTACACGCAACAAAGTTTGGTGATATCGTGGTGTACTGCTGGGGCGCCCTGTGTTAATGGTAATGATGCTTCAGCCCCGAAACCATGCCTGACCTCAAGGGCATTATCTAATGAAGGCTTTGTTGGGAGCAGTAGTTGTATTAATTTACTTGATTCAGATTGAAACCTCTGTCCATGCAGACACATCACTTCTCCGAGTTCCTTTTGAAAACGACTTAATAAGTTGAAACATGTTAAGGTATTAAATAATTTCTTGCAAATTATTCTGAGTCTCCACATTGTCTTTTCCTAGCATCATTGGAAACATGTCCCAAAAAGTTTTTGATATGAAAATATTCATAAAATTTCACAAAGGTTTAAATAATTCAATATTTTATACCAAATTTCGACTCTTTACAAAATAACTAGAGATCCCTCAAAAATGAGTAAGTATGCTTTAATGGATTTTTTTAAAAAAAGAAGCCAATTTGACATAGGTGCAGAGAGACATAGCAAGAGGGGTCAGTCGCCCCCGGACACAGGTGTGAAGGAGCGCAAAATTTCCCCATGCCTATAATTCATGTTAATTAATAATTATGCCCTCCCCAAGGAAATCGCACAACTGCTCCCAGGCGCTATCTTTTCCCTGGGCACTGAGAAACCTTGCTACGACACTGTGTAGATGGAACGAAATCCTCCATTCCGCTTTTTGTAACCAACCGGTCGAAATCTTACTCATAGTCCATTTCAGTTTAGCTGTCTACCGAGGTTGAGATTGAAATTCGACTTCTAAAATCATGATTTTACCAACAGCTAAAAATATAAGTCCTGAAAGTTTCAATGAGGCCCTTAAAAAGGTCTTTTTAAAACTATTGAAGAGAAAATCTCCCATCGTCGATGACACCTGTTTACAGAAATTACTTGATATGCTTTCTATTTTTGGTAGGCTAAACTATACTTCCATCTTAGAAAACAAAGAATAGTATTTATTTAACCTCTCCTTGGGTATACAACTTATAGAAGTCAGTTTATTTTCATTTTAAAAGTTAACATACAATGATTAATACTTTAATTATTTTTTGACGCCACTTGTAAAGTTTAGGGTTCGATATTTTTTCATTTATTTTTTTTAAAGTATTGAACTTGGAGATCGTTTTTTGTCGGTAGAATTGGAAGCAAGTCTCAGTTGGTGAAACAATCGCCAAATAATAATTATGGGTGGATGGAAAGCATAGAATCGGCTACAGAATCATGCTGTAGTAAATCATGAACTTCGTTTGATTCAAATTATCCCAGTGTGCATACGAACACCATTGAAGGCAACTGAACCAGCAAAAAGTTAAAAGCCTCAAACACTAACACAATTTACAAACTGAAACTAACCTTTGGCCTGACTCCTAGACTAACCCCACGGTTATTATCTGGATAAGATAACTGATTAGTTGCAGATATACCTATGTCCTCAACTCTTTTTATTTCTATTTATTTAGCAAACAACAATACGGTTAGCTATAATTATTTAGGGTGGTAGGGCTAAACGAAAAAGACCCAATTGTTTCTCGTGATAAAATAAAATAGTTTAATTCCTATGCAAAAAGTATTTTTTTCTTATTTAAAGATTTAAAAATCGGGCTAGCATCAATAATGAATTAGAACAGTAAAATGAATTTTTTAAAATCATTATATCTCTCTCTTTTTAAAAAAAAACTATAAAAACAAGACAAACTATTTTTACCACGTGTTTATAATATACGGGCTCGGGTATACCTTGATTAGTGCAGTTAATTCGTTCCCAAATCTTCCATACTGTTCAAAACTCTTATTATAATTTAATGTGCTTTTTGTTTCATTAATGTGTACAGCAATACCATGATGACCGTATTACATCAAAACTGCACTATTCAAGGTATTTTGTTTCAGCTTATACTTAGTTACATTAATTTGTACAGAAATACCATAATCGTACTTACTACATCAAAACACTTACTAATCAAAACCGCACTATTCAAGGTATTTGTTTCAGCTTATATTTAGTTACATTAATTTGTACAGCAATACCTTAACCGTACTACATCAAAACACTCACTAATCAAAACCGCACTATTCAAGGTATTCCTGTATAGTGTTTATTTGTTGTTGCTATTCATCTGTCAATATTGAATGAATTGCAGTACCGAACTATTTATCCGACGAGCTTGGTATCAGAGGTGACCCAGATATATAGACCAAGGCTTAATATAGATCTAAAATTCTTAATATAATTTGCAAGTTAGTCTGTGACATAAACAGAAAGAGATGGAGGGGGTAATGCGAACACACAAACACAAAATTGGCTGTTCTGCTGAGTGTGTGTATGTGTTTTCATTCGCTAGCTGCTGATGTGTCAAATTCGTTTTTTACCCAAAATGAAGCAAGAATTTTAATTAATAATACCTTGCGTTAACCTTTCAAATTACTCTGTAAACATACTGACACAGAACACAGCTTTAGGTATACTATTAGCTAAGCAATGGGCATTTACTAGTATGAAATAAACAATGAAAATTAACGAACGAAATTGTATTTAACAGATACAAATTGATGCACTTCTAAAGCAGGGTCTGTTTGATCTTTATTAAATACACTTAAAATATAGAATATAAAATAAATGAAAAAAAATAAAGAACAAAACTTTATAACATACAGTACCTGTCATAAGTATTTGTACAGACAACCATTTTGCTTCTAAACGCCTGGTTTTGAGAGTTAAAAACAGGAACATTACGCAAGAAGAACTAAATCAACATAACAAGGCATGCATTTAGTCATATTTTGTGGTTCTGGATGCTAAATTTCTGGAAAATGTTTTTTTAATAGAATTAAATTGTTAAATGAAGTTTTTTGTTTCTATCCTTCTAAAATCATGTTCAGAATTTTTAAGTAGATTAAAAAAGTGAACTGACAATGTTATATGGAAGTTTACCAAACTAGTAAGTTAATTTTGATCCACCCCCACCCCATGCTCAAAATTTATAATGGACCTGCAATAATTATGAGCAATACTTTTTTTATCAATGATAATTTATACATAAAAAAAAGTATTGCTCAATTATTTGAACAAGCACAAAATCTGTTTTTATTTCCTGAGATTACAGGGGCCCATTATGGCTTTTAAGCAGTGGGGGATCAAAATTAACTTGCTAGTATATATATAATAACCAGCTCCCAAAAGTATGCCTAAATAGGTAATATCAGCACTATGCTATAAAATTATTTTAATGTTTTCTTTCATAATAAAAATATATATCTTGAATTTTGTTTTATTTTGAAATATCCTCCTTTTCAATTGATTTCAGAATAGATTGTCCTTGCTAATTGTAAAGATATTTTCTATAGTTCTTTGGACAATTGAACTCCTTGTTGTTTGTGTTGTTCTATAGTTTTGAGAAGGGTCATTAACATTCAAATAGTTCTTTGGACGATTGAACTCCTTGTGTTTTTGTTGTTCTATAATTTTTTAGAAGAGTCATTAACATTCGAATAGTTCTTTGGACGATTGAACTCCTTGTTGTTGTTTGTGTTGTTCTATAGTTTTAAGAAATGTCATTAACATTCGAATAGTTCTTTGGACGATTGAACTCCTTGTTGTTTGTGTTGTTCTATAGTTTTGAGAAGAGTCATTAACATTTGAATAGTTCTTCGGACGATTGAACTCCTTCTTGTTGTTTGTGTTGTTCTATAGTTTTGAGAAGAGTCATTAACATTCGAATAGTTCTTTGGACGATTGAACTCCTTCTTGTTTGTGTTGTTCTATAGTTTTTTGAAGAGTCATTAACATTCAAATAGTTCTTTGGACAATTGAACTCCTTGTGTTGTTAACACGACGTGTCAGTCAATCCATTCTTCGGCCTTCCTCAGATGTAATATCCGAATGTGATAGGGTAAAATTAAAAACTTCTGTTTACTCCATCACATATATTACACCTGAGGCAGGCCAAGGAATGGATCAGCCAAGACATTGCGTTAACAACACAAACAACAAGGAGTTCAATTGTCCGAAGAACCATTTAGATTGTCCTCCTTTTCCATTTTTGAACCTGGTAACCCTACTACAGGATTGAATTCTTTATTAGGCTGGCTTAAGCCACCTTTTGTTATTGTATCTACTATAATAATACCCCAAATGTATATATTTTTTTTCTGTAACATCTCAAATCAATTAAATAAACATTGTTACTAAAGGGACATAACCTACTTAATGATAATATAGAAGAGTTGCATCCCTTGCATAATCTTTTCAATTATCCACGTATATAAAATGCAATGCATATAAAATAGTCCGCTCGGATGGTATAATGGTTAGCACGTCTGCCTCACACGCAGAAGGTCCTGGGTTCGATTCCCGGTATGAGCAAAGAGTGTGGAAAACTCTTCATTGGGACAAATTTCCCTGTGCACTCAGCAGCTAATTGAGTACACTCTAAGAAGCTGTGTGATTAGGGTAGAGGTATCCCTTCAGTGGACTTGCATCCTGCCAAGTGGGTGGTCATAGAATCTTGTAAGAATAAAGTCCTCGTCTCGACCAGACTTGAAACTTGCAATGATCACTAAGCTGACGCATGCAACAGAAACCGGGTCTTCATCCTCTAATAGAAGTTGTCTCTTAAGTGACAGGACGCTTTACTTTTATGTTTATAAAATGCAATGCATATCCCTATATTTCATAAATGCCATTATTTTTGACAGCTCAGGTATACAAGTACTTTTAATAAAAAATCTTTTTTTCTTCTCTTTAGTTTTGAATGCTGAAAATGTTGAATCATGTGGAGCCGTTGAATTTTTGAAATCTATAAAAGATGATCCTAACATTGGCGATGCCACCCTGATTTTTGGAACGCAGGTTGCTGGTCGTTTGTCCCAGAATGAAGAGATCTTTGTCCATTTTGAGAAATTGTTCCTGGAATTCTATGCCAAAACTTTTGAGTCTGTTTTCTGGCAGGATTCCTTATCCTTAAAGACCGCCACATTCCACAGCTTAAAACAGACGATACAACACTCACCTGGCTTCCTTGGTATAATTCACCGCTTCCCAGGTAAGAGAATCACAGCCGAAATTAGAAAGACTAGCAGGAAACCCGCCCTACGGGTGTGATTTTCAGTTAGGTGTCTACTTCGGTTAAACGAACATAATCAATGATTTACATTACTTACAGTAATAAAAGTCGACACTCGTGTACTGACAAAAAAAATTATGTTGATATTTTTCAGTGGAGATAACCAGGATAGATACTGTTCATGATAAAATACTAACCCTAAATTATATCCTTTGTAGTTAAATTTAATAAAATACAGTTTCAATTTAACAGCAGCAGCAGATAATTGTGTCTGCTTAGAAGTTATCTCCCTTGCAAAATATTGACGTAATTCCTTTATGAATCTATTCCAAACAATTACCTACACCCCTCCTTAATTCATTAAATGAATTTTTTTACTCATACAAAGTTTTACACACTTTAAACATAAGTCCCTGGCAAGATAAATCCAGTTTGCCCTTTTTAAAACAAAGAAACAGGGACTGTACGGATGCCTTATGTTGAAATTGAAAACTGGAAAACAAATTAAAATATTGCTTCTTCTTGGCACTAGCGTACCGATCAGAGGGATGACACCAAGATGACTGCCTAAAAAAATTTCATATAGTTTCTTTGTAATTCTTTTTTCTAATGAAACATCCCAGTATAGGCCAGTGGAATTTCACCAAAAAAATAGTCACACCTGGAAGTAAATACACCATTAATAAATTTGGTACAAAACAAAGTGGGATTTTATGTAGAATAACAAAAATACCAAGACATGAACTTTTGGGGAAATCTTTTTATAAGCACAAATGTAATAGGTGTAGTCCGGGGGACAGCAAGGCCTTGTCCTCGGATGACACCATCAGAGGGGTGACACCAAGATGTCTGCCTAAAAAACTTTCATATAGTTTCTTTGTAATTCTTTTGTCTAATGAAACATCCCAGTATAGGCCAGTGGAATTTCACCCAAAAAATGGTCAAAACTGGAAGTAAACCTTGCTGTCCCCCAGACTACACGTATGCTGTTTTAATTCTCATTAAACAGGTAACTTTCAATACTATACTCTGTAC
This sequence comes from Architeuthis dux, assembly GCA_006491835.1. Lineage (NCBI taxonomy): Eukaryota > Metazoa > Mollusca > Cephalopoda > Oegopsida > Architeuthidae > Architeuthis > Architeuthis dux. The sequence goes on from VCCN01002452.1 coordinate 3,643,371, forward strand.
TAACGAAGAAGCTTTTTTATTTTTAACATATTTAGTGCTAGTGAGACAATTCACGTAGTGCAAAGAAATGTAACATAAAATTAGGGATCTAGGAGTAATAGTTCTGAAATTATGGGTGAATATGTCCGTGTATCTTTTGATGTATGTATTGAAAAAATAAGGAAAAAGAGCGTACATTTAAAAAATAATTCTTTTATGCGTATCTTCTGAGGTACTATAAAATATAGCTTTTATTATATATTTTCTTCATGAATAGTGAAATTCCACTGGCCTATACTGGGATGTTTCATTAGAAAAAAGAATTACAAATGTAGTACAAAATGATCGCCAAAATTCTAGATATCCTGGGAAGAGAGCAAGTGGGGGGGGGGGACACCATGAGTTACCGTCCCGGGTGACACCAACCCTAGGTACACCACTGCACCACCACAACTAATAGAAATCTCACCCAACTAACGCACACTCTCACAAGACAAATAGGCTCACCATCAAACAGATACCATACACACTACACTCAGCTCAAATAGTACACCTCAGACACATCTTTTCTCCAACTTTCCTTTTGAAAACGGCTGTATTTACAGTCGAAACATGTTAAGGTAATAAATAATTTCTTGCAAATTATTCTGAGTCTCCACATTGTCTTTTCCTAGCTTAAGTCACCATAAGTGTAACAGATACGGCTTTTATTATATATTTTATTATAATAAAGGCCTCTTAAGTCAACATAGGTGTAACAGATACAGCTTTTATTATATATTTTATTATAATAAAGGCCTCTTAAGTCAACATAGGTGTTTCAGACATAGCTCTAACTTTCTATGCTTAGCGCTCATCCAGGCTGCTGCTGATGATGACTGTTGATGATGACGGGTTGACTCTTATTGTGTATCCCTGCCATAAAAAAAGACAGCATATATGAAATTGATATTTTGTTAAGTCACTGAAATGTTTTTGTCTAATTCATTTAATTTTTACAGTTGGTGTGCTACGTGTAGGTCAATATATTCCTTAGTGTGCCACCATACAATAAAGTTTGAGAACCACTATTTTAATGTCTTGTTCAAATAGCATTGCGTTAAATTTTGGGTATTACAGACAAAAAATAAATATACATATACACATGGCGTATTATGGCTATCATTACCTTTCCTGTTTCCATATTGCTGCAGCTTCAGATAGTGGAATCGACCGAGTCGTCCGCTGCTGCTGATGGCGAATTTAAAGTCAGATAAAGAGACGAGAAGATTCCTTAGAATGGCATTTTCATTTATTTTTTTCATTTTTTAAGTGGTTTACTGATATCGGACAATTTCATGGGGTTCAAAAGACTAGGGTTTTTTTTTCTTCATTTTTTTTATTGAAGCAAATGCTTGATAAACACAAATGAACAAAGGATAATTTAGGGGTAGTATTTTTAGCGCAAGGGTTAGTGTTGGGGTTAGGGTTGCTATTTTTAGGGTTTAGGGTAGTTAGGGTTAGTGTTTTAGCTTTTTAAATTCACCACCACCATCAGCAGCAGCAGCCGACGATTCGGGCAATTCGGCTATCCACTATATGGAAACAGGAAAGGTAATGATTGCTGTATTATTATAGTAGATAATTTAAATTTTTTCATTTCTGTTGCAGATCTTTCCAAAGAACCTTTTAATGCAATCAAAGAAGAATCGAGCATTTTTCTTACGAAAGAAGCCAGCAATTTGATATCCTTACTCATTGTCCAGTGCGCTTGTGTCCAGACTCAGCCGGGCGACCACCAGTTTGTTTCAGACTTCCAGCACACCCTCCTGAACGAATGTTGGGATTATATTCGATCCCCAGGATCCACAGGACTTTTTACAAATCACAATCCATTTTTAGAGCCTGTCTTCCTTCTTTTATGTGAAGCTGACATCAACTGCAAAGTTGTTATGCCTTGGTTAGCAAAACAAGAAAACGTTTTACAGACTGTCATTCTGATTATAATAAACACAAAGTCATCAGAATTGTGGTTCCAAGCAATTGATGTTTACCTTGATCTTCTCTACAAGGAACAGTGAGTTAAAGCTTTTTTTTTAATTGTTTATAAGCAACTCAAATTTAATAAAAAGTGGTGTGTTACAATACTTCAATAACAATAAAGTTATATAAAAACAACTAAAATTAGGATGAAGGTAAAAACTAGTCAAATTTAATAAAAAGTGGTGTTACAATACTTCATCCAATAATAATAAAGTTGTATAAAGACAACTAAAATTAGGATGAAGGCAAAAACTAGTCAAATCTAATAAAAAGTATTAGGGTGTGACACATGGAAATATTTTTACATTATGGAGAATCCTTAATATAATTTGTGAGTTGTCAGACTGTCTGTGACAACAAACAGAAAAAGAGGAAGGGGCTATTGCATATTACAAACACACGAACATGTTGTTCTGCTGTGTGTTTGTACGTATGTTCTTTAGGCTGCTGGCTGCGGATAATATAACAACTACTACTTCTGCTACTGTTGTTGATGTGTCTATTTTGTTTTTTACCCAAAATGATTACAAGAATTTTAGTTAACAATACCTTGCATTAACCTTTCAAATTTCTGTGTAAACATACTGACACAGAACACAGCTTTAGCAAAGCAACGGGCATTTACGTAGTAATACTAAAAGTGAAAGATTGACTAAAGTAATTGCATTATTTTGCAGATTCAATGTAAATAGAAATAAATCGTTATTATTGGAGGTTTTTGAGCACTTAACAGCAATGGTGTCTACCCAAGAAGTTAGACTAATTTAAAAGTATGATTTCAAATTAAGACAATATAATCCAGTATTATAGGAAGTTTTTGAGCCCTTAACAGCAATGGTGTTTAGTAAAGAAGTTAAAATAATTTTTAAATACAATTTCTCGGCAAACTAAGATGATGTAGATATATACATCACATTTGCAATCAAGGGATAGATTAATCTATCTAAGTATTTCTCCATCTTGAATCAATGGAATTATTTCTCGTCTGTTTGTAAGTTATCTCCCTTTAGTTTTCTTTTTGTTTTGGTTAGACATTTTCTTGTAGGAAAAAATGCTCGACTGAAAACTGATGTTATGATTACTGTGTCATGGGTGGGCGATGATTAATTCTGGGATTAAATGTAAATTATTTGGGGAGAAAAATCAATACTTTTTTGAGAAAAACCTTTAGAAAAGGCTCCAAACTGAGATGCCTCTATGTTCCATCTTGCATAACAACTAGATATGGATTAAATTCAATCACCAAAAAATGCATTACTGATTGGAATAATTTTATAAAAATACTTAAGATTGATCTACTTAGCCTATCACGATTTGGACTTAAATCTAGCATCAAATCGATTTTCATTAAATCCTACATCTAAATCTAAAATCAACCATATATCTATATCTAATTCTTCTTATGACTTTTTTTCTCCTTCTAATATGTTCTTCATTGACATACTCTGCCTTACTCTTTCATAACCACTCATTCCCACAATATGACTCTGAAGAAAATTCAGACAAATATTTCTAATTAAATGAAAAACAAAAAGTTAATGCTCCTAAATTAAAATACTGCACCAGCATCACCTCTCACAAACTGAAAAAAAAGTTTCACTTAAACATTCCAGTTCAAATGCTTTGATTTGTTAATAGGTTATATATTAACAACTTGAGAGATTTTTATTTTTTCAAAATTATTTCAATCTGGAATTAATTTTTTATTTCAAGTATGCAATACGCCCATGCAGGGAAAATATATTTTTTGTCTTTTTGTGAATTTAATCCTTTTAGCACTATGGCCTTTTTGACTATATAGCAAAAAACACTATTTTTACATTTTTAATTTAAATTTTTATTTATTTATTTAATTAACAGTCTCAGGCCGATATATTGCCCATGTAGTGATTTTGGCTACGTTATCGAGTCCGATATATCAGCCTGGCAGTGCTATAAGGGTTAATGATGAAAAATCATGCAGAAAATAACACCCTAGGGATTATCCTGAAATATCTTGTACATAGTAAAAAAATTGGCAAACCCCTTTTTTTGAACTGACTTACTAAACTGAGCTAATGAAAAAGGACAAAAATAATAATAAAATTGAAAAACTTACTTTATTTATGGTATCTTTACAAAGAGAATTGATTAGAAAAAGATTGATTGATTAATTAATTTGTTTAG
>VCCN01002452.1:3651229-3661308 GCA_006491835.1 Architeuthis dux
ACAAAGAAAGAGTTAGCTATACATACATGTGGGTAGGGTCAGGATTCTCTGACTGATGGCAAAAGCCAGTGTTATTGGGCAATTTTTGCCTTTACCTTCCACTGGATTCACTGCCTGACCCAGGGATCGAACTCGCAACCACCAGGTAAACTGCAACATTTAAGCAATGCTTATATCCACCAGGTGATAGAATTTTGGAGCCTTAAACCTTATGTTTGTTCTTTCCTGATCAAAGGCTCCCATATGGTGTTCAGTTCTATTCTAGGCCTGCTGATGAAGTTATCAGAGCTTAGCATATGTGCTGATTCTTTTAATTATCTTATCTTCCAATGTTGTTCTCTATGTATTATTCATCACTTTGACTTGTGTATTTTGTTTTTATTGCTTCTAGATTGTGGCCAGGAAGAGTGTCATCTGGAATTGGATTGTGTTGTGAAATTGCTGCACAGTTCTTTGCTCATCATCGAAGATGTTGAACAAACGTCATCAGTAAGTTCAGCTTTGAAATCTTCATTTTATTTTTTCAAATTGTAGGCAAAAACAGATGAGTACCAAAAGTACGAAGGCTAGAAAACTATCTTATACTATTGATATTTACTAAGACCAATTGCTTATATAGTGAGTTCAGTCCTCACTGAGTACCTTGATTCTGTGGCCATGTGCCTGACTAAGCTATGGTTAGCTAATAACTTGGGCATCTACCATAACATCTAACAAGGGAGGAAGTCCAGATTATTGACAGAGAACAAGAAAAATCAAAGAGGCAGCTCACATCAAAATGTTGACTAAATGCATTAGCCAGTGTGGATTTCAACCCGATGTCGCTTCCACTTCTCAACAAACCTAAACCCGACAAGACAAAGACACAGAAACACCCAGGCCATGTGCTATAAGGGTTATCCCCTTTAAACATAACTTCTGTTTAACCAATCACACTCGGATTTTACATCTGAAGAAGGCCGAAGAATGGATCGGCCAAAACGTTGTGTTTACAACACAAATAACAAGAAGGATTTCAATCGTCCGAAGAACCATTTGAATCTACCAAGCTCTTCTCACTGACCAATTCAGCAGTGAGTTCAATCCAACTCCACATCCAGGGTGTTAGCCAGGAATTGGATCAATGAGCAATACTAAGCAATATAATCTTGTAGATCATTACTAGTGAGTTTGATCCTTATTGGGCACCCTATTATTGTAGCCTTGTACCAGCCTAAGCTGAGCTGAGTAAATATCAATTTGGGTGCCTGACATAAAGCATTTTTAAAAGAGTTAACGATGCAGACCACAGTGAATTTGATCCTCACTGGGTGCCCCATTTTTGTAACCTTATGCCAAACTATGCCATGTTTAATAAATATCTACTGTGGGTGCCTGCTGTACAATGATGTTTAGTAAGCTAATCTCGAAGGCCATTGTAAGTGTGTTTGATCCTCACTGAATTCCCCACTATTGTAGTCTTGTGCTAGATTAAAATGAGCTTAGTAAAATGTCTACCTGGGTACCTGCCATAGAGCAATGTTAAGCTAATGTTGCAGGACATTGCAAGTGAGTTTGATGCTCACTGGGTGTTGCAATATTGTGGCCCTGTACCAGACTAACCTAATTTTATTAAATATCTACTAGGAGTGCCTGCTGTACAATGATGTTTAATCAGCTAATCTCGAAGGCCATTACAAGTGAGTTTGATCCTTGTGGCCCTGTGCCAGACTAAAATAAGCTTAGTAAACAACTCTTAGTGCCTGCCATAGAGTAATGCTAAGTAAGTTAATCTTACTGGCCATTCTAGTGACTTTGATCCTTACTGGATAATCTCTTATTGAACATTTTGGAACATTTTATTTTAGTGTGAACAAAAATAAGTATATAATTTGTATATACAAGCACACATCATAACAATCATATTTACACAATTGTCTAGAGCCTTTAAACTTTGCGGTGGTGTAATAAACGTCATAATTCTTCTTAAAATCATTTACATCTATTGATAGCACTACATATTCCGATAATCTATTCCAAAGTCCCACCACTCTATTGCTAAAAAAGAATTTTCTGATATTCAATCTACTTCTATTTGCTTCTATTGTATATGTGTGGCCTCTGTCCCTTGTACCCCCTTCTAGTAAAAATACATCAGAGTTTACTACTTCTAAACCATGCATAATCTTGAACATTTCTATTAAGTCTCCCCAATATCTCCTATTTTCTAACGATGTTAATCCTAACACTTTTAGCCTATCCTCATAACTCATACTTTTTAATTCCGGTACTAACCTAGTTGCTCGTCTCTGGACATTTTCTAAAAGATTTTTATCTTTCTCCAAGTACAGTGACCCAGCCTGTGCACAGTACTTAAGGTATGGACAGACATAAGTCTTATATAGTATAAGGAACAAGTCCTTGTCTATATATGAAAAGGTATGCTTAATCAGTCCTAGCACCTTGTTTACCTTAGCCGCAGCACTGGCAATAGACCCGGAGAATGATAGTTTATCAGTTACTATGATACCTTGTGCCAGAATTGTCATACTTGCTACATCTTATTCCTACATCTTGACAGAATCTCAAAGTTTCTTTCCTCTCTTATTTTGTTCCAGGTGGTCAGCCACGCCTTCCAGTGTATATTCTGTTATCTACCTTTCCTGTTGTCGCATGTATCAAAGGAGAATTCCACGGCAACACCAAATTGTGACAAAGACGATTCAGACTGTGACATGAATCCTCAGATAAATCGGACAGATAACACTGACATCAGTGCTGATAACATTCCCAATATCACAGCCAGTGTCGTCACTTGCTGCCTTTGTCATCCCCAATGGGAGATTCGGGACACAACTGTCGAGTTTCTAGCAAAGATTTTTGCATCTTGTGTTGGTAAGTATTATATTTTCTTACCATTGTTCACACTATTTTTCTTATATACAGTGAAACGAAACAAGTATTTGGACACTTACAAAATATTCATTTAATATACTTCCGGTGCTCACATTTACTTTAAATTCACACGTGATGTATTTTGATATAAAATTAAGAATTTCCAAAAAAATATACAATTAATTAACAAAAACCAGAAATTTCATTAAACTACAGTACAGTGAATTGGAAAAAGAAATTTAATATCTAAAATACTGTTCAAGTGTAAAGTTTTCAACCACAATTATCTCTGGGTTTATATTGTCTACAGAAATAATTTTTAGTTGATAATTTTCTACAATCTTTCTTCTTATTAATGACACAAAGATTATTACAATACAATTAATAGATTACAAGTTCCAGACATTTTTATCGACACATATCACTTTTGGGGTAGTTGTTATATTAAAAATATACAGTGAGGCGAAACAAGTATTTGGACACTGTATATAAAGGTTTTCCCCTTTACCTGGCCCAGGATTCGTCCTGTGGCCTCAAAAAAGTAAAGGGATGTTAGTTTCCCCAGGGCAGCGCCTCACCATTGCACTAAAAAGTGAGCTGGGTAAATGCCTATGGGTATTCCTCACTTTTTGAAAGTTTGCTTTACACCACTTTTTGGCTTTTACAAAAAAAAAGGAGAAAAGCAAAATAGCATTCTGCTTTTTTTTTTTGTAGCAAGCTGTTATAGAAGCAGCGCACATGCTCTCCTCTTTCTCCTATACCTCAGACTCCTGTGCCTACCACCATCCCAACCTCCTATGACTTAGCCTAACATACCATCATCACATCAATGTAGCAGCACACGGGAAGACTTTTTGATTATACCGTTTAAAACTGTTATTAATCACTGCTACCCACAACAGACCAGTTTAAACACTGTTGGTGGGTTTAGGTTATTCATGTGTTCTGACATTTATATGTATCTATGTATCCGGACTTTGCCCAGCCCTAACCGTTCATAGTAGAAACTTGAAATTTTGCACACACACTCCCCTCAATGAGTAAGGGAAAATCTTCTTTTTTTTGTTTTTTTGAAAATTCACACCCCTAAATAGATTTTTAGAGGGAGGTTTAATATGCAATATAAGTTTATTCTAAATTGGTCACTTTGTGCCCGCTTGTTTTTTGAAAATTCAGACCTTTTTAGGGATCACAGCCCAACAAAAGGCGAGAGAAGTAACTTATTTATTGATCACCACTTTTCCAACTTTTTAGTTGATCACCCCCAACACAGCATATATGGATGGCAGTGATTCATAATTTCCCTCGGAATGCTAGTTTTCTTTGATTTTCAGATGGCCATTCAATCATAAATAAATTTATTTGAGTAAGCCATAGATATTTTCAAAGCTTAACTTTATTCAGCACTATATGTTTAGAAAGATTATGTTGCTCCAGCCTTACAAATAGGGAAATCTTATTTGCCTTGAAAATCAGCATTCAGAATTCTTCTTGATTTTCTTCCAGTTTCACCCTGTCTCTTTTCCTGGGTCAAGAAACACAAATTGCATAACTCTGTGTATTCAAGTTTCTCAGACGGAGAAAGTTACGTCCGAGCAACGACCATAACCACGATGACTACCTGCCTTCAGACCGATTCTCTATGGTCAGATTTTCTTTCGGCTTCTAAAAAATCCCTCGTGAGTACAATTCTGTTTTTTATCTTCATACCAATGTAGAACACTTTTGAACGATTCTCACCAAATTAAGACAGGACACATATTTTTAATATATCTCAAAGTATTTTTTTTTATTTAAAAAAAATCCTTTTTCTCTGGTTTTACGAGGTGGTTACTATTTACAATGTAACTATAATGTAAAACTCGGCCCTGACTTTCGCCATAGTTTCAAAATCAAAATTAGCATGTAAAAAACAGAAAAACAAAAGATAACTCCTCTTTGACCGATTTATTTTACTTCCTTTGTGGGTTTGGAAAAAAATTATTTTTTTGCTTATGTTGTGTTTTTTTTAATGAAATATTTAAAAGCTATGTTATTTCAGTTTATTCTTATTGAAAATTATTCCATTTTGAAGCACATGAAAATGATAACATTAATAAATGGAATTGGAAAAGTGACATTAATAAGAATAATGTTAGATATTTAGGCAGCCGTAGGCGGGGCTCACAGATTTGACCCCCACAGGATATCGACCAAAACCCAAACACCGGGTGTTGAAAAGTCATAAACAGGATATTGACTACACCCTGACTGCAGGTGGTGGGCTGGACAACCAGCGTGGGCGTTCAAACCCGATAAAAGGCACACAGGCACCCTCATTAGGCAGAGAGACAGACTGCCTAGGCTGGGGAAGACACAAGACCAGTTTCCCCGTAAGAAAAGTCTGTCGGCTCTCATTATCTCTCTCCCACCCTTCAGTCTCTGACACAGCACGATGTATTTGATGCAATAAAAAATATATAATATTTTTATAAACTAAGTTTCAAGTCTTCCTTTTTCCCCAAGTCCAAGATGGCTATACAACACTAAGAGAAATAAAAAAAGGATAAAATAAATAAACAATAAATAATATTGTCTACATAAGTAAAATCAATAAAGTAATTAAAATGTTTTTTGGTGAATAAATGGTAGCAAAACTTATCATATTTCCTCATTTAGCCACTTTGTGCCTTTAGAGTGTCTTTACATCTGCTGATAACATTGTCATATCAAAAACATGGACTCCTTTTTATTTCTCATTTTCTTTTGTATCTGCATGGGAGATAAACCTAACATTGTCTCAATCTTTAGTCATGAATTTTGAGAGAATTTTTTTTCTTTCATTGGCAAATAGCAATTGTTTCTGAATGGGAAAATTAGGTTGTCTTGTTACATGGGCTATGTATTTTAAATATTGTACTTTGCAAAAATCAGATATTGGCATTGTTTTTGTTATGTTTCATCGGTCTTCATTTGACTATTTAATGGACCAATCTAATTCGCCAATTACCCCGGTAGCAGTTTCTACTCCTTCCTTATTGTGTTTAGGAGGGTTTTTTCTTTTATAGCCATTTGAAATCATCTTTCGCAAGAATCCAGGCCACACATTTTCTAGTTTAAGCTTTTCGTGTTTTTATATATCCCATGTTTGTACACTATATATAGTAATCGGGATCGAACACATACATTTAAAAATTTCATTCTTGTTGACATCTTTATTCTTTGATCAGTCAGGACGTGTTTTAATTCGTTCCATTTCTGGAAAGCCGATGATATTCTAAATGCCAGACAATTTACATGATTACTTGATGTTTGATGATTTTCTGTGTTAGCATCACTTGCTGTATGTTTATTACCTGATTTTTCATTATTCACAGATTTGATATTTTTATAATTTGTGATCATTGCTCTAGATATTTAAACTTTCGGACATTCTTTAATGGAGTGCTTCTTATTGAGATTAATGTAGGTCTCGATGCTACTTCTTCAGTGGTGTTAAAAGCCAATGTCACAGTTTCATAAGTTTGAATCCCTTTTGCTCTTCTCATTCATCTTTATAGCGGGTGGCAAATATGTGTGTGTGTGTATGCAGGTTGCCTGGCATAATCTTTGACTGATCCTCACCAAATTCAGACAGGACACCTATTTTTAATAAAAAAACAAATATAGTACAGACTTTTGCTGCTACCCATAAATTAATAATCCTCAAATGTTTTTGTTTTTTTCTAAAGTTACATTGTTTACCAAAATTTTCATATTCTACAGACCATCTTTTTTATCTTTGCAGGATGATATTCTCCAAGACTTTATTCAGGTTCTCCAGACGGATACCGAAGCCTTCCCTCGTCGAGCTGCTGCTAAATTTTTACTGGAGATCTACAAAACCAATTTGCTCAATCCATCTCAAAAGTCCCTCATCTACAAAGCCATCGTTAACGTACTCGATTCCGACTTGGATTGGGAAGTCAAAAAATTGTCCGTGAGCTTTTGGGAAAATGTCATCTCTACGGAAGTTGTTTCCGAGACATCGTGCCCAGCCTATGCCATTGGCTTGCCGGTCTTTTCCAGAAGCCGATGCCAGGCTTGTAAAATCTGCAACCGTCTCAAAAAGTTTCAGACTCTCTCGAAGATCGGATGTACGGATTCTCTGCTCACTGCTTTCAAAGATTGCGATCACAGTGTTCGAGAAAGAGCTGGTCAAGTTCTGGCAAAATTGCTGTTTTCCGATCAAGAAGATGAGGATTTTATTATAAAAAGTTCTTGTCTAAAGAGCGAGGCCACCAAGAACGGTGAAGATCTTTTCAATTGTTGTACAGAAAGCTGTTGCAAAGATCACGAACGGGACAGTTTGAAGCACGAGGGGTCTGCTTTTCTGAAAAGACTTTCCGAGATTAATTTCAAGAAATTAAATGAATCGGAACTGGACTGTGATTTGTACACCCAAAATCCGCTGTCGTTAATCGAGGATATTTTGGCTGACTGTGAGGAAAACGAAGATGATGATAAAATTGTAGATTGCTATTGAAGAAATCAGTTTTGAACTGAGGACCAATGTTTCCTAAAAAGTCCATGAAAAAATAAGAGGGAAACATTGGTCCTCAGTTCAAAAAGACTGTGACCAACTGAAAAAGTGGAGTGTGCAGAAAATATTTTTACTTTTAAAACGATCATTGATTTTTTTTGTCTAAATGATTTTATAATAAAAGAAATTTGTATTTATTTTTCATTGTTATTAATCACGTGTTCTCACATTTATATGTATCTCGACTTTTCCCCAGCCCTAACCATTCATAGTAGAAGTTTTGCACACACACACACTCCCTTCATTGAGTAGGGAAAATGTTTTGTTTGAAAATTCCCTCCTAAATAGGTTTTTAGAGGGGGTCACTAGTTTGTGCCTGCTTATTTCTTGAAAATTCAGACCTTTTTTAGTGATCACAGCCCAACAAAAAGCGAGTGAAGTAAATTTATTGATCACCCCCAACGCAGCATATGTGGCAGTGATTTATAATTTCCCTTCGAATGCTAGTTATTAATTTTTGACTAGTATTTCTTTCATCTTATTTCTCTTGCTTTTACACCTAGTAGTAAGTCTTAATTATTGATCACCCCCAACACAGCATATAAGGTTGGTGGTGATTCATAATTTCCCTTGGTGCTAGTTTAATGCAATATTTGTTCTTTATTTAGGCACCAATTTGTTAACATTACAATCTTTTCATAAACCAGCAATATAAATGATGCTACTTAGAGTAAGAGCGATATGACGATTGCTTGATCAGCCATGTAGTTTTATTAATGGACCCTTTTTTTCTTCATGTGCGGCCTTGAAAATCATACTGAAAGGCATCATTTTCTCTTGTGCACAACTTCACAGCCACGCACCCTTCCCCCCAACATACCCTATATATGTGCTGGACTATAAGACGAATCGTTAACAAAGGTAGTCGGAGAACTACTGCTCACTGCATCTTATCCAAGCCCCATAACTGTCCATATCTAACTTCTGTAGACAACCCCCTAGTCATAATACCAGCGCATAGGATGCAGTGTAAAATTTGCATAGTTTTTAAAAATTAAATGTCCATCTTATATACCAGCACATATGGTAAGAGGAAAGAAAGTTGTTAGGGGCGTGGCCGTTAGGAGTTCAGAATTTGAAATAAACATTTGTGTTTTAAGACTTTTTGTCCCCAGCCGAAAAAAACCCGGGGACTATCATTCGATGGGGGGTTGTCATCATTGTATCCTTTTTCTCAATTGGATAACTTCATTATTCCTTAATATATTTCAATGAAATTTTTGTATGTAGGCTTGTGCAGAGATTCTACCTTGGCAGAGGGGGAGTTAGGGCCGATCCAAGTGTTTGTTTACATTTTATAAGCAAAAAACGTTTTTTTTTTTTGTAATTGTCTATAATGTTGACAAAACCCGAGGAATTGAAAAATGAGGAGTTACTGTCGATCCGATTGTTTATATTTTATATGTAAATAATCATGTCAACATGCAAAAAATATTGAACTGCCGAACTGATTAGAATGAAAATTGTTTTACAGGTTCTTGGGCACATAATTACTAAAAAATATAAGGTTTAAGAATTTTATGATTCAAATAAAAATAAAAATGTTTTAAATCCGTTATCTTGCAGTTAACGTTCCTAATAAACAACTAATGGCTGGTAGTTCAGCATACCATATAATTGGTTATGAGAGACAAACACCTTCTCTGGCCCCTCTTTATTTTGGTTCCCCACTCTTCAAATATACCAGTATATATGGTAATTAGATACCGTCAACATAGGTTTCTTCAGTTTTTAAGTGATTCTGCCTGGCTATCTATAGGGTGGGTGAAAAAGAAACTCCCTATTGGAAAGAACTTTATTACTTATTGGTCAAATATTAATGCTTTGTTGGGGAAATCTTTAAAGTTTATTCAGCACTGTATCACTTATACAGTCAGCTTTAGTATAGTGAGGAAGCTTAACCCCAAAAATTGTGCATTTACTGATAAAAGCATAGAATTTGGTACACTTGTAGCCAAAGGCATTCCCAAATAAATTGGGTATTGAGCCATCATGAATTTTCAAAATGGCTGCCAGCTTGTTTTCAAATCAAATTTTCTTAGCCATGAATATAGTGATATTGAGGACATAATTGAATTTATTTACCATATAGTTTTGGGGAATTGCCATTTGGATTTTACATGCAAGTCATTAAAAATCCAAGATGGCTGCCATTTTTCAAGAGTGGAAATGACAATTCCAAACTCAGAATAAGTGATAACCTAAATGTAGATTCTATTCAGCATTTCACAGTAACAGAGGGCTGTGCAGTCAGAGGCAGCTTCTTGCACTGCCTAACCCAACCCTTAGAAGAGGCATAGCTGAACTGGCCTGCATCCAGAAGGGTTCATAATACCCCTCATGTTTTTAACCCTAACCCCCTCTACACAGTGAATGATGAAAAGTAAAACCAAAGATTAAATCTACTGGAAATGGTTGTGGTAAATGTGTTTATAAAGTGTGAGTGAGTGAGGAGTTAAAAAGTAAATTTAGTACTTTACTCAAAGAAGAAAAAAATGTCAATATTGAAAATTGATGGCTCAATATCCGAATTGTTTTGGAATGCCTTTAGCTATAAGTGTACTAAATTATATGCTTTTATCACAAAATACACAATTTGTATAATTGAAATTTTCAGCTAAGTTGCTATACTAGTATGTCCTTT
>VCCN01002452.1:3665908-3681101 GCA_006491835.1 Architeuthis dux
AAATCAAGACATTGCTTTTTTTAAAGTGACTTTGGATTTTACGTTCTTGGAAATTATAAGAATCAAAAAATAAAATCTTTTAAAAAATTAGTTGCTTTTAAGGTCCATTGTTGGCCTTCCCTAAGGGTAAGACATGTGGGGTGGGGACGAGCCTTACTCAGCCATGATGGCCCACAACGTGTTGGCAGGGGGAAGAGATGGATATATGCCTTTCCCAAGGGCATTAGTGCGAAGTGAATGCAAACCGTCTCAGCCCGAGTTTGAACTGTTCACCTCCCATAAAGATTTAGAGTCTTGAGCCCGACGTTCACTACAAATGATCTTGATTTCAACACTAAAACCATGTTCTACAAAATATGAAGATACGAGTGTAACAGTAGCTCTCTTTCCAAGCTAGTTGAAATCAGGATATTTAGTTTGTCTCATCACAAAGACACATCCTCATTTTTTACGTTGAATATAGTTTTATAAGACTCATTCAGTATTTCAGAAAGGTCTTGATACTTCATATCCACTTCAGATAGGTCCACTAGAAATGTCCGAGTTAGCCAAGGGAGAAAATCCATTTTTTAAATCAGAAAACCTATAATTTAACTCCTGGACCAGTATTTTCCATACCCCCCCCCCTCCATATTAAAATTTCCCCCTTGTGGGGCGTGCACCCTACCTTCAGAATCACTATTTTAAAGATTTTTTTTAAAAAGGGAGGATTGTACAATTTTGACACCTGCTATCGAGGTTAGGAGCCTGAACTGAGAGAGAATCAGTTATCGATGGCCACTCATTTTTTAGATGTTTCAAAAGTTTAAAAGAAATAAAAATTCAAGAGTTAAGGAAATTGAAAATTTGGGTATTACAGATTTTGCTCAAGAGGAAAATGGGGCCCATGTTCATCTCTAGCAATTAAAAATGATGACGTCAACTGGTCATAGCCAATATGGCTGCTTCCGATTTAAATTAGAGAGAAAAAAAGATGGCCGCCAATGACAAAATGGAAAATATATTTAGAAAACCCAAGCAACTTCTTCCCTTGAACAGTGAATTAACCAATTATATACAAATGACAAGGATTCTTAAAACAGTCTTAAAAAAAAAAAAAAAAAAAAAAAAAAAAATCTAATCTTAGCCTCAGCCACATCTTAAAACATTCTTATGATACTCAGTGGATCCAGTGGCAGATTAACCATTAGGCAGAATAGGCTTAAGCCTTGGGAACCGGAAGTGGAACGTGACCCAGAGCAAAAAAATGGTTTAATTGAATGTACACGCGAGTATTTGGGATGATATTCCATTACTCTTAATTTTTTAAAATAACTTGTAAATTGTAATATCACTTTAGTACTTTACATAGTACAACGATATAAGTTACTTAATGTCACTTTATTTTATTCAACGAAGGAGGGGGAGCCTCACTAAAGTTCAGTCTAGGGGCCCTACTAGGGGTAGATAATCCATCACTGACGTAACTTGAAATATTTAACTACCGTTTTTTTAGTAAAATTATTAAAACATTTACAGCTTTTACCAAATTGGAGAAAAAAAAAAAATTTAGTTACCTATACAGGATACCATTTACAAGTAATATGACATTAGCAGTTACGTTTAAGATTTAAAAATAAATAAAAATTTACAAAGAAAAAAAAGATCTCATTCCGTTCTGAACCTGCCTGCCTAATATTAAGTATCTTAAAGTTTTTGAGATTTTTTTCCCCCTTCTCAAAGAGTGATGGAAAAGTGTTGGTTTTAATTTTCAAGATGGCGTTTTTAAGAGAGACAAAACAGCCTGCATCACTTTCACTTCTATAAATACAGTCCCGTTTCTGGCGTATCGATCGCTGAGAAATTCAGTGGCTTTCATGAACTTTTGACAATCTTGAGACGACGACGAAGCTTTCTGGGCTTCATGAGAGAAGCGAGGATGAGAATGACAGAGTACAAAAGACGAATGATGGTTCTTTGCATAATTCTCGCTTTGATCGAACACTGTTACCTGGCAAAGACCCGAGAATGGAAAAGAAAGCAGACGATCATATTTGCCGTCTTCGATGGTCAAGGAGAAAGAAACAAAAGAATCGAAATCATCGTGGTAGCCAGTCAGATCGAGGCTAGCACTGACCCTGTAGCCGGGGTTAGCTGTATAAAACGATGGACTATGAAACAGCCGAGTTTTGGTAGAGGTTACATCCACCTGCCACAAGATACAACCGGAGTAGTTTTCTTTGAAGATTTTCTGGACAGTATCATTCATTCCGACAGTTCTGAAATACACAAGAATTTCATGTTAAATTTGTTTTTATTTCACGTACGAGAGATATGGGCGTCCAAGCACGGGATTTTAAACAGAATAGTACTGATAAGTGGTAACTATTAGAATATTTTATTTTAGTGTGAAAAAGTATACAATTTGTATATACAAGCACAATCATATTTACACAATATCTAGGGCTTTAAACCTTTACGGTGGTGTAATAAACATAATTCTTAAAATCATTTACATCTGTTGATAGCATTACATATTCCGGTAATCTATTCCAAAGTCCTACCACTATTGCTAAAAAAGAATGTTCTGATATTCAATCTACTTCTATTTGCTTATACCGTATATGTGTGGCCTCAGTCCCTTGTACCCACTTCTAGTAAAAAAAAAATACATCAGAGTTTACTACTTCTAAACCTTAATCTTAAATATGTCTATTAAGTCTCCCTGATCTCTATTTTCTAATGATGTTAACCCTAACACTTAACCTATCTTCATACTTTTTAATTCTGGTAATAACTTAGTTGCTCGTCTCTGAACTTTTTCTAAAAGATTTTGTATATCTCCAAGTACGGTAACCAGGCCTGTGCACAGTACCCGAGGTGTGGACGGACATAAGTCTTATATAGTATAAGGAATGAGTCCTTATTCAGCAAGGTGGTGTGACCAAAGAACAGAGTTGCCAATATTTTCGTGCTAGTATGATTGCCAAAAAGCGCTAAATATCTTTTTAAATAGCCAGAAACCACCAAAAAGACACTAAAAGTGGTCAAAAATAGCCAGGAAGTGGCCAAAATGATTTATGCACAAACGAACTAAATTAGCGCTTTTTGCACTTCCAAGACAACGCGCTGAATCTAGCATGAAACGCTCTAAATCGGCAACACATGTTATATTAGGTAAACTAATTAAAAGAGGACATGGCACATGACCAACTAAGGACACGTCACCAGGTAATGAATGAAGCTACTGGTAAACATTTGCCTCAGACACGAAGGCAGGTGTAACTAAATCTGTTTTTATTAGTTAATTACAGTAAACCCTCTCTATAACGAATTGGGGGGGGGGTAATTCCTATTTTAACACTTCAGAGCAGTGGCGGATCTACATTTGGGGGGGGGGCACCTGAAGCTGTTATGAGGGCCCCTTCGCAACCAGCGACAGAAGAAATGCCCCCCCCCCCGCTTCGAAACCAGCGACAATAGGGTAGTTAAAATTATGGTGTTCATTTTCTTTTAGTCACTAGTTTACTATATAGTAACTGGGTGCCTGGCAACGCTGTTAAAGGATTTGTAAGGAGTACAAGGAGTTGTTTTTTGTTCGTTTTTTTTTTTAAACGGAACGTTGCTACGAAGAAGCACGTTGGCTTAGATATAGTCCGGTGTTCCTTAGGAACATCTTGGTACCCTAAATGTAGAATCAGGGGTGGGGGGCACGGTAGCACCTGCTGGCCCACGGACTAATATCATTTCGCTTAGCAACCGATCACTTATCTGTGCTTGATATGTACACAAACTGCTTCGATTTTGTTAAAAGATTCTTACATTGAGGGGGGAAAAAAAATTGCATCTGGGGTGCCTCCCGGATTAGGGACCCTGAAGCTTACGCTTCATTAGTTTAATAGTAGATCCGCCTCTGCTTCAGGGTAAATATATTTTCTGTTAACTCACTACAATCCCAAACTAAATCGGCTTGGCGTGAGAAATATAAAAAGTAAAGTCAATCTGTTAGATTTCTCACGCCAGGCCGATTTAGTTTGGCACTGGGTTAAGTTAATAGAAAATGTATTTACCCTGAAGTGTTAAACTAGGAAACATCACATGAAGGGACCACAAGACAGCACAGTATATTAGAGAAGAAAGAAAAAGAAACAAACAGGAGTCATATCGTAGAATACATTGGAAATCTCAAATGGCAATGAGCTCGCCATGTTGCAAGAATGTCAGACAACCACTGGACATCACAACTCACAATGTGGATCCCCAGAGATCATATGCGAAATTGTAGCTGGCAGAAAAGATGGCGGGACGATTTGAACAGGTTCAGGATAGATCTGGCGAATCCTGGGGAAGGTCTATGTCAAACGACGGACGCTAAAAGGATGAGGTTCTCTAAAGAATTTTACTACATCTCGAGTTTGAGGTAGAACTGTCTCTACATAGAGTGAAAATCTTCAATTTGCAGGTAAAAGACTACCTACCTCTGTATATCTTGCAGTTTGTTCTTGATTTCGTGTGAAGCCACTAAATGGTCGGTGAAGTCATGTTGCATTGTCAAAATTCGATGTTCCAATCGCGTGATTTCATTGACCAGAAGTAAATGATGATGTTCGGCTGCTCTTGTTAAATGATGAAGAACATGGCGACGTTGGTCCTGGAACAAACAGAAAGGAGATCCATACATTAAATGCTTTTAGAGGAAATATTTTAAAACCGTATTTTGAGGCATATAAGGAGCATTTTTAAAAAAAATTCAAAATCAACCTGCGTACTACACCGTGAAAGTAAAATCCTGCTTTACTTACATTCCAAATAGGTATAACCTACTTGGAATGTGATTATTTCTTTCTGATTATTATAATCGAGCTACGGTCAGTATATGTAACCAAAACTGCTGCTGATATATGTCCGGACGTTTCGTTGAAAATTTGTCGAATTGACCGTTGCTTATGGTTCTGTATATTTATTTTCTCAAAATAAATATATTTCATATTGTACAAACAAATTAACTTAATATGCTGATTTATTAGAGTATAAAAATGAAATTTTAATTTTATTTAAAACTAGCCGAATAACCCGTCCTAAGGACGGGTATCCGGGTAGTTTTATATTTACCATATAAAGACAACCGAATGGTTGATAGTAACAAGGGACAATTGTCGCCGGACAATTGCCAGTTTTCTCATCGATGTGAAGGGAAATGTTGTCCCTCTGAAAACCCCTTTGTCCACACTGGGTGCAGTTGACGGGAAACTTCTGGCACGTCACCACATGATGTTTCTGCGGAGAAAAATGGAAAGAACTTTAGAAATAATTTCAATTATTTTTTTCCTGTAGGGCGGATTTCGAAAGAATTCTTGTTGGTCACCCATCGAAAGTTTTAGCTGAGAATATGTCCACAACTGACCTAATACTAATCTCTGATCAGCTTAAGAAAGACAAAACACTTATGAAATACAAGCTATGAAAATGAAAAAACTTTTCAGTTTCAGTGTTCTAGACGTCATGTAATCTTAAAAGTCGTAATCTTAAAAGTCGTAATCTTAAAAGTAAAAGTAGGTATGAGCAATTTTTTAAATTATTTTTATTAAATTATTTTTTATTTTTTTTCAAACAGTTTCAAATTGAACCAATCAAATTTCATTTCTTAAAGAGCCTTCAGTGTCATAATGGCCGATGCAACTGAAAAAGGTTTAAAATGTTTCCCACTTATGTAAACTATTAAGTTCAGGGGGTATATTTCGGTCACGCTAACAAAAAATACCCAGCACTTAATTAAAAAATGCTATTACGTAATTAAATCAATGTGAAGTTGGTTCACAGGGATTTCTTTTAAAAATCTGTCAGTGCTAAAAAGTGGAATTTGATTTAACCACGGAATTCTGCAATTTAAAAAATCTAAAATATGTTTGACAAGTTTCGGCACCTAATCTGTATGTTGTACATCGAGAGAGTAAAAAAAAAAAAAAAAAAAAAAAAAAAATAAATAAAAAAAAAAATAAATAAAAAAAAGAACCAATTTTATTATAGATTTGTACGGACACTTGTATTTTTGCAATCACACACTCCGGTCAACAAGTGAAACCACTTGGCACAGGCTTTCCTTGAGAATACCAAGTTTCAATATGCCGAGAAAGAAAGTTATGTCCACCAGTGATCTTAAAATAACCAACTTTCAGAACAAGGAAACACGGCACTCAACTCTAAACTCTTTGTAGACAAGTCTGGAAAAACCTTGCACCTTGTCATCGACCATTTCATTTTGGAACCTTGACGATATCCAGTCCAACGGACAACATTTCAACCAGCTACAAATCCTCCACTCACCTCTTCCTTATAAGAAGACTGACTATTCTTCATTCTTGGATCTGTCATGCGACAAATCTAGACTTATCTTAAGAGCACTGGTGGACAGATAACTGTTTCTCGGAATATTGAAACTTGGGTGTCAAGTGATTTCACTTGTTGACCGTGTGTGAGTGCAAAAATGTGTGTACAGAATTAACGCATATCCTTTGGAATTACTTTTCAATCTTTCACAAGTTTGATCTTGAAATTGTTTCCACAACATCATGCAGGATTTTTAGAACTAATTCATGGAATCGAACGATTTGTAAAATACATTTAATAAAAGGAGGAAAATATCTTAAAGTTCCACTTGGTAGGCAAACATCCAAAGATGATATGGAATTCTCAGGTTACCATTTTGTCAATCTCCGGCATTTGCTGCTCGCAATGTTCACATTCTATGATTCTTTGAGGGCAATCGGATGATTTGTGATCCGGGAGATCTTTTCGTGCTGTACTTTGTCCACAGTCTTCACAGGTAACAGTACCACACGGGCAATTGTTGATATGGTCCTAAAAGCAAACACAAGTTAGGGCAGAGATGAACCAAGATGAAGACAACAGTCCGAAAGAAAATCGCGAAATTTAATAAAAATATTGCGTCTTAATGTCTCGGAACATTTTCTTTACGCTTTTAGTAATTAACCAGGTATTATGGGTTTTTGTAAAACTATCTACAAAAAGGGTAAGATTATAACAGACGTACGTAGACAGATAAAGAGAAAAAGTCATTTACCTTCAATAATGTTAATTCATCAAACCAATCACAACCTTCCCCTTTATTTGGACAGGACGTTGCCAGCGAGTTTATCTCCCTCTCAAAAGCCACATCTGAAAAAATCTTTAAGAAAAGAGAAATAAGTACATGCCCAACGGATTAGCCATCCCCATTCAGACAAACAAAACACGCCCAACCACATACCATTCCCTCCACCGCAGACTTGGAATTATTTATTAGAGTTCCAGGAACAGATGCCGTAAGTAGATTTCCGTTTTGGATAACAAAACCTAAACCCGATTGCCCAACATAAAAAACAAAGACTGTTGCCAAAAACTAGTTTTAGAATCAATTCAGGTAGATAATCTCTTATCCGAAACCCTTGGACCAGACATTTTTCGGGACTTTGGAGGGTGAATAACTTTGCTCCGCAAACGGAGATTGGGACGGGCTTTCCATCTCTTATTCAGGTCCTAAGTCGGCGGGGTCTGAAGGCGAAAAATTTGTAGGCTGCGCAATGGAGTTTTAAGGTGAAGTGCAACGTGCGCGTGGCCGACCCCACCCTTTAAACCTTGGGTTTGCATGCTATGGTCCACCGTAATGGCAAGGATAGCAGCAGTGTCCTTAGGTCGTAGGTTTGACAGGAGTACTGTATATAAGGTAGACAATTAAGTCGATTGTCATGAAATGACAATGTCTCTGCAGTGAACCTTCTAAATATCCCCCCCCCCGCCATAACAGTTTCATTTTTTTTTCGTGGAGAAAATGGAGGCTAAAATTCTGGACTTTGAATTTTCTTCTGGATTAAAATCTCGAGACCTAAATAGAGGACATGTCCATAGTGGCGTACCTAGGGTTGGTGTCACCCCCTCTCCGAACTTGCTCTCTTCCCGGGATATGACTTTTTGTTGGTGTGTGTGTGTGTGTGTGTGTGTGTGTTGGCGGCCATTTTGTTTTATGCAAATGAGGTAGTTCATCCCAACTTTTTTCTTGGGAACATGTTTTTCCGAAAGAACATCCTAAGGAACATTTTGGTACCCTATTCATGGGATCCTGCGGGGGGGTGCAAGGGTAAGCTTTGTTGTCCCCCGTACTACACTTTTTACATTTGCGCTTATAACAATTTCCCCAAAGGTTCATGTCTTGGTGTTTTTTCTGTTATTCTACATAGAATCGTACCACATTTGTTAATGGTGTATTTACTTCAAGGTTTGGCCATTTTTTGGTGGAATTCAACTGGACTATACTGGAATGTTTCATTAGGAAAAAGAATTACAAAGAAACTATGAATCTTTTTAGGCAGTCATCTTGGCGTCAGCCCTCTGATGGTGCATGTCCGGAAAAATACGGACGTGTATGGCAACCGTAAAATAGAGATCTCCAAGGACATATTGATTGGAATGAATAAACTTACTTCATTGCGAGTAACGATGAGGTTATTGTCAACAGGACATTTGGTTATTTCTCGACTTCTGAAAATTAAGAAAATCTACAATTAGTGAATTCGGTTTAAAAGCATCAAAACGGATACAACAAGCCTGAAAGTCAAGACCATAGATATGCTAGTACAACCTCATGGATTCCTTTTAAAGTCTTTGAAATTGTTTCGGTATGTCAGTCAGTGACGTATATGAGCTAAGTCTGGTTCCAAAAGAGCTAAATTGACAAATTTTGCTTCGCTATGTCAGTCCGTCATTGATACTAGAGATTATATCGTGTCTAAAAATGTAAGGGTGTTTTTAAAGAATCATTGAAGTTAGATAATCGTAATTTACAGCCGATTTGTGAATTTCGGAAAAGAGAAATTCAGAAACATTGATCTATTTGACTAGTGGCCTCATCTTGATTGTTATAGTCAATATATTGATCACTTTTCATAACAAGCCGGTCAAAAGACTGGGTCGATATTATTTATAGATAGCAACAAAAATCTATAGTGATTCTCCTTTTCCATCAACTACTCTATTGTTAATCTGGGAGACGGACACCACTGAATTCAAACTGAGAAAGTCCAATCCCCGGTCCAGCATCGCGAGAGGCTGGAAACAGACAGTAGGGAACGTGTTCTCGAAATGTACGGTTAACAGGGCTCTGGTGAAGCTTCGAAGGGACTAGCAAGCCGGAAGTGGATAATAAATTGGAAGTAAAATAAAAAAAAAGAAAAAAAAAAGAAAAAACGGACGAAGTAACCAGAAAATGTTTTCACTGCCTTTGACAACCGACAAATTGTCTTTAAACACTATCCGATGTATTGCTCCTATCTACGAATTGTCTTGAATTCGGGTCTTATTCACTGCCAGAATAAAACTCTGGACAAACATTTCTCGGAAGATATTTCGTCAGCCGTTTCAAAGTGGTTATGTTAGACTAGGCCCCCTTTTTTTTAGCATCAAACCGTCTTAGAAAACCCTCACAAGATTAACCATAAAAAGGGACACTTTGGTTTAAAATATATTAGAACAGTTCTCAGAGGCCCAGGTTACATTTATCCCCTTGCGATCTTAGGTTTCCTCAAATAATTTTCTAACAATTATACGTCTCTCGCCTGACTGAAATTCCTCCTTGGCTAAAATCTCCCCATAGGAAATTGTGCATTGTTGCCAATGTTTGTTTTTTGAATGAGTCCAGTGCGGCAAATGTAGATTTAAATCTTCCGAATTTGTGAGCTAGTCAGATTCTGGCCGATAGAAAGAAAAACATCCAAATCGACAACGCTGGCTAAATGCTTCCCGTTTGAGAAAGTCTAGGAGGCTAATTTATGGTAAGAACATGAAAATCTTTGGCGACTGGACCTAAGCTGTTGCATGCGTTATGGTACAAAAATATTGAGCAACGCACTCAATGGGGTGATTGGTTTGATATATTGATCTTTTAAATATCCCATTTGACAATTGCCGTAGTGTAAAAATGGTTTGTCAAACAGGTTTTGTCAGATTCATAAATGCAGGACAGGTGTAGACAAGAATTGTACAAGTTGAGGCGTAACCTTCTATAACTAGAGATGGAACGGAGTTCGGCGCGAAAATTTAAAAAAAAAAAAAAAAAAAAAAAAAAAAAAAAAAAAGTCTTGGCGAGTCTTTCATTATCCAAACGTAAATTTCTCGCAAGTTACCAGTAAGATTTGAACTATAAAACCAGGAATAATCTCAAATATAATTCCGGCCCTGGCGTTCTAACTGGAGGGCTCATGAATTGACTGAACAAACATTTCGACCAGATCGTTGGGATATTCAAAATGCCTGACAGAAGACCAAGTTGTTTTATCCATTGCTTTTACTTCATTAAAATAAAATCCGGGTTCATTGTGGTCGCATCAATTAGGACAAGACCATAAAATTGGTTTCTTTATTCTTTTAATTTATGAATTTAAAAACTTACCCAATTACGACCAAAATACATTTCGAACAGAAGCGATGACCACATTTTGTCTGCATGGGTTTCTGCATAATCCCCAGACAAATGGGGCATATGAAACGTCGGTCAAGGATTCGGGTGACATCGTATTCCATGGGATCGCTTACGCTCTAAGGAACAAAACAAAAGACATTGGTAACTGAATTAAACATTTACTGCAGAAATCTTACTCCCGAACCATTTTCTTTAAAAAGGACAGACTATTTAGATTTCGGATTAATCAGTGAAAAGATTTTAACCTGTTCGCTAACCATGGACCGTATATGAGATAACCCGTCTTACAATAGTGTAAGATTCTTTCGCAATAAAAATAAAATGGCAAAATGTCCTTCCTTGACTTCCGAATCCATGCAATTCAGAAGTTAATTGAAGATCACCATGTTCATCGATCTCGTTTATCAGGGTGTCATGGCGACCATTTGAGGAAAAAACCCTGCATCTAACAGACATTTCCCCAACAGCTAAGAAAAACCCACTACAAAGTGTAAAATCAGTTTACAAAAATGAGTAGATACGAATGTTCTAAATGTAAGGTGTCCTTATGTGTAGATCAGACCTACCAAGTCTCCTGCATTTTGAAGCCAAGTGCTGCCTCCCCATCGCATGTAATGAATCTGTACGAAAAGCATTGAAAAGTAATGCCTGTAAACAATCTTTTCCCTCCTATTTGCAAACCTACCAAGTCTCTCGCATTTTGTTGATTATCTTGGTTGAAAATTATGTTAAGATAGGTTTTCAATACACTGAAACAATAGCTGTTTTAGGGCTTCTAGAAAATTTCTAAACCTTGGCAGGTATGGTAGATCCACGTTTTAAAATATTTCATACCTGTTTAAATTAGAATATTTTATTTTAACACATGCAAATATTACAGATATTCTGTGCATATTAGTTGATTTGTATGAAAATAAAACAGTTTTAAACATGCAATGAAGCCTTTCTATTTTCAATTTTGTTTACGAGAAAAACCCGGCACGGTAGTTACAATGTTAAATATACTTGGAAACGACCAGGCTAAAAATGGTCGTTTTAGGTGACATTCTTTTGACTCCTCACCTCTGTTTTACCGTTTGTAGTGATTGGGTCAATGTGGACAGACATTTTCAAACACGTTTAAAACTGGGGTTGCTTCAGTCAATGAGGGATAGGATTCCTAGAGAGAAAGAAAAAGGTTTTGGTTCAAATTAACAAAGACAATGGTTGGAACGGCGATTCACTGCGCAAATTACCGATTTGACCATGTAGATGCAGACCAATGGTAAATGCCATCCCAGAGGAAGAAAACATTTATGGGATTTTGAAATTCAAATGGATCACTCAGTTCAGGGAACCAGATATGATCATCGTAAACAAAGAAAATATTGTCAGATCGTGCAAACTAGTAAAACGCTGGAAAAACTGAAATCGGAAAATGTGTACTCATTATCAGTGTGCTGAGAGTAGCAAACTTTCAGTAAAAATTGTTTTTTTAACGGGTGGGGATACGACACAAGGCCAAAAAGGTAAAAGTAACGCCCAATTAGTCACAAAGCTACAGACCTAATAGACTTATACAATGTTACATACAAGGTTCAATGTTACTGCCGTCCGTTTTGATGCATCTATTCAGTCGGTAAGCTACTGATCTGCACACATTCTGACAAGTCCGACGTCGATGGTGGCAACGTTTTCTGTATCAAATGTAGAATCCAGACCAAAATTGATTAAAGTCAAAAGCGAAAATTTTCAGATTAAACCGTAATCAAAAATGTAATTTAATCAAAACAATGAAATGTAGAATTCAGACCACTTCAACTACATAAAAGAGTATTGTGAAGAAATAGCTATCAACTATGAAAATGAAAAATATTTTCAATTTCAGTGTTCCAGACGTTATAAAATATTAAGATTCTAAAACTGCAAAATACTTTAAAAAAAACCTTAAAATTAACATTATGAACGTAGTTCCGCTTTCTGATGTATATGTTACGGCTGTTTAGGCCATTCAAGAAATAGTATCAGAATTTGAAAAACTAATTGATTAAATTAAAATACGGTGTAATCAGAAGATGTGCTTTTAACTTTAATCAAATTGGGATTCAGATTCTACATTTGTTCCCTTTTGCTTCTATTCTGGTCTTCACTTGTATGGTGGTTGGTTTTATACCAAACACCGGGTTATTTAGGACTTCCCACAGAAAAAACCCAAAACATCAAGAGAAGTCAGGTGATTTCGCCGGCCATTCGATAGCATCATGACGTCCCAGCCAGCGATATGGCGGGCCGTTGTGTTGTTGAAAACAGTGCAAGATTTGCGGCCACAAAATATTTAATTTTCAGGTCACATTGCCATTAAAAGATGTATGGTCCTATGATGCCAGCAGACGACATTTACTTTTAGGATAAATCAGGCGTTATTTTTGCGACAAACTGTATAAGGGGAGAGGGAAGGTGTCAGTCTTCGTCACTACTTAATTTAGCTAGTCACATTCGTAGACCCAGTCAAGTAACATTCCATTTACCACATCTCGCCCATCCTGAATTCCGCTCCCACACCACAATCAAATACCGGAATGTTTATGAAAATAAGTTTTTTTTTTAGTTTTTAAATTCATGAGATTGAAGTGGGTAACCGGTGAAATGTTTAAAATGAAAACATGGCGTGAGAAGATGTACAACCCCCACCCCCTCAATTGACACTAAGAAAAATGAGTTAACGGGTCGAAAATAAAATGACTTAGGAATTACTTAATGTACTCAGGTCATGAATATAACCTACTACTACATGCAGACAACAAAGTAGAGCTGTGCGGATTAAATGTGAATCAGGAACTAGTTTAGAACTCGGCTGGTAAGATTAAGAGATTTCAATAAGTGAGACCATATTCGTGGAAAAACAAACAATAAAAACTTGGAAATGCACGAAATAATTTCTGAGATGAGCAATATTGGGGGTGATTGAGGGTTTTCCAAGAATTTTGAACTTATCGTAATAAAAAGGTTCAATAGGGAAGCCATAATTCTTGCTTTTATTGAATGTGGGACCATGAAACCTGAATACTTTTATAGAGATGGCATATTAGAGGGTCGTTGGAAAAATGTAGTTTCAAATGGCTCATTGATTAAATATTTACCGTTTTGTGGTTTATATCATCCTTCAGATTACTATTCAAAAAACATTTTATATGTAACACCGATAGGTGATTGTAGAGATGACACCATTAGAGGGTTGTTGGGAAAAGGTGGTTTCAAATGGCTCATTTTGATTGAATATTAACCATTTTGTTTATCATCCTTCATCTTACTAATAAATGATATTTCATATGTAAATACGTAATAGTAAGTTTACTAAATATTACTAAAAAACCTTGTAAGCCAACGGGCACGTTTTTCACAGGTTTTGGTTTGGTGATGGCAAACTAGGGATTATTTAATGCACTTTGTGGTGATGGGAATAAACGGAGTTATTGGTGTAGGTCTC
The DNA here is from genome assembly GCA_006491835.1 of Architeuthis dux. Classification (NCBI taxonomy): domain Eukaryota; kingdom Metazoa; phylum Mollusca; class Cephalopoda; order Oegopsida; family Architeuthidae; genus Architeuthis; species Architeuthis dux. The sequence continues at coordinate 3,679,825 of VCCN01002452.1, forward strand.
CCGCTCCACTAACCAATATTTTAAACAGGATGTACATTCGTTTGCGATATCAAATTATAATGGATCAGATAAGTGTTTTTTGGTGTCTGAATCCGTATACCCACCAGATATGGCATACAACTCGTGGTCGCATTCTTAGGGCCATCCCTAAATATCCCGACTCCTTTGGCCATAGCGACAGTCTACCCCCTGACGCAATCCCTGTAAGGGTGAACGGGGAGATGGATCCCCAATAACCAGGTATCATTTGTAACTTTCCGCGTCCAAAGATGGCAAACGGTAAAGATTCGGTTTGGTTTTGTAGAGTATTTTTAATGGAAAGTGTATATTCCTTATGAATATGTGTTTTGAATGAACATGATCGAGAAAAATTAAGTATACCATAGGGAAACACTGAATACTGTTTAAAAAGCAAGAATAGCGCGAGGAAGAAAGGAAAAAAAAAATTTCCAGAAAGTTATTCATTTAAAAGGACAGCAAAATATAGAAAATACATTTTCCTACAAAAAACAGGTTTGTGAAACGATCTTTACCCGGCAAACCTCGGTTGGTAACCTTTAAGACTATCGCCAAAGTCAGCGATTGTGACTAACTCGTCCAAAAGGGACTGCCGAAAAAGGACAGTTTAAACGATAACCAAGATTTCCATAATATCATATGGGAGCCATCTTTCTAGCTTTTGAAATTCCCTAAGGTTTGTAAACGACGAATTACAGTTGAGACATTGTACACTCAATAAAAATCGGAGTAAAATTTAAAGACACCAAGATCTCAAGTATTGAGAAAAATTATGGAAACTTTTGCATTACCCTAATAAAATAAATATACACTTTGCATCAGGTATATAAATGGTCTGGAACACTAAGGAATGTATAGTGAAATCATTTTAACATAAAAGTTGGTTATATTTACCGCGAGAGTAGAGTAGGACTACGTAGAGAAATATATCTTCCAAACGCTAAGTATTTTAAAAAGAAATTTGTAAGTTAAAACATTGAAATCTAATTTCTCTTGGAGAGAGAGAGAATATAATTCACTGAAAGTTTTGTATCTTAATCCATAAACTGCGAATGAGGGGAATTTGTCATTTCAGTTTTATGGTTAACTCAAACAACCTTCTGCACACAGTGTTGCCAACTCAAATTCTCTTTAAATAGCCCAAAATGGCCACAAACCACCAAAATCTTTTAGGCGCAAATGCGCTAATTTAACGCTATTTGCACTGCCAAAACAAAAAACGTGCTGAATCTAGCGAGAAACGTGCTAAATTGGCAACA
>VCCN01002452.1:3707319-3720822 GCA_006491835.1 Architeuthis dux
TAAAAAGTGGTAGAGGGTACTTATTTATGGGTGATACTGTATGAGTACTTTGTAATTAATGCAAATTAACTGGTTAAAACATCTACATATATGAATAAGTATTATTGTTCACAAGTATTTGGTAATCTTTGCTTTGACGTACATAAACCTATGGTGGTTTTAACCACTGAACCAACATAGAGAGGCTCCAAAAGTTATCCAAAGGCTCTAAAAAGTATAATATTTCATTAAAAAGTATTATTAAACAACATATTTGTCAGAAATTAATGCACTAATGAAATTAAACGCATGTCTTTGTCAGTTTGCACACCATGAACTCATTGGTTCGGCAGATCCGGCAGATTTTTTTCTGTGGGGAGTCCTGAAGAACATGGTGTTTGGTACAAATCTAGCCACTATACAAGAACTGAAAGCCAGAATAGAAGTAAAGATTGCCACCATCGACGTACCTGGCCGACTGAATAAATTTATCAAAATGGAGGGCAGTCACATTGAACCTTACATGTAACACATTAGGTCTGTAGTTTGTTTATTGGATCAATAAAATTGTTTTGGGACAGATCAGTCATTACTTTTGAGGAATCCTGTACAGGCTGCCCTGATTTTTACACAATGACGCCAGTGCTGAATTTACCCAAATTATTTCTTCCAAGAATTTGTGAACACAGCCATAGTTCATATTTTCACTGCTAGTGGCACAACTGATGCAATTTTGACCAATCAGCACAAAGCTAAGGCAATAAGAGTCACTGTCAAGATAACTGCAGCCCTATTAATCAGAATCCACTGTATTTTATTGCCTTTCATTGCATGTAATCTTGTCCCTATACCACTGGTTGTCTAATATCGAATTCTTCTCTTTTCTTCCAGATCTCTTTCTCTTTAACCCACCATCACTAAACACCACCACCAACAGGGAGGGCATCTCGAGTCTCAACCCCCTCCTCTCGGAATCATTTGCCTGCCAAGACTCTGGGTTCTCTTTTGACAGAAAACTCTATTCTTCACCGTCGTACACAAACGACGACTTCTATTCTATTGAGAAATATCTTTCTGAAGAGCAAGGATTTCCCAGTTTACTGAATTGCGGGAACCTTTCACCGCTGTCTTCAGAGGACGTCGAAAGTATCCTAGATACGACTTCCCTCTCAGATGATGGTGACATTAGTCTTTCGCCTGTTGGTTCACCTCCGTCTTCGCCAGAATTGCAAATCCCTCTCGGCTGCGAAGATATCCCCCCTGTCCCCAGCTCTTCACCATCATTTTTGTTTCATCATTTAATACACGCTAATGAAAGTGATGGCGTCCAAAGTTCGGATTCCATTCTTGATGTATCATCGCTTGGGCACGCCACCACTGGAGAAGCGTCACGAAGCAGCTCTCCCTGTTCGTTGGTCTCTAGCCCGGGAAAGGAGAAGAGAACTAAGTCGTACCGGACAAAGAAGACTCCCTATTCGTGGAACCAAAGTACCGAGTCCATCCCTTCACCAATCGACGACGATGACGACGACGACGATTTAGACCCGCCACAGCAACAGCATCTTAGTAAGAAAGAGAAAAAGAAACTTCAGAATAAAAACGCGGCCACGAGGTATCGGCAGAAGATGAAGGAGGAGTCCGAACTGCGGAAGCACGAGGAGGACGAACTTCTGAAGGAGAATATACGATTGAAGAACAGAGTTGAAGACATTCAGAAAGAGATTCAATACTTAAAGAATCTTCAGAAAGAAATTGGTAAAGTTAGGACAAAACTGTAGCAGCTCTTTTTCTGAAATTGAGGGGACAGCATTAATGGGTTCTTCCCGATTTGGTCCAAACTTTTAATATTTTGTTTTACATTTGAAATTATTCCTTCACTAATCATCCCTCTAAAAGTTTAACTTTCAATCGTCATAAACCGCTTGATAGCGGAACTCTTCTGTGGAGGAAACAAGGTTTGTTAAACTTATGTGAGATGGAATCGAAAATAAATTTACCAAAATGTTGTATGGGAGGCAACTTAGATCAGTTCTTAGTTCTTAATCTCTGAATTTTCTTGTATGAAACTAAGAGTTAATCGAGATGTTTTCTTCTCCCTCTACCATTTCACTTCCGCAGCATTGCTGGGGTAAGGAATACTGGCCCGAGTCGCTTCATTGGTTTGAATTTCTGCCTATGTGCAGGTGGCCTAACGGTTAGCTGTTCGGAGAATAGAATCTTCAAACTCTAGCTGAGACCGTTTGTGTCCACTTCACACTAATACCCTTGGAAAGGGTATGAGTCCATCTCTTCAGCCTTGGTTGGCAACCAGTCTAGGAGATGGACACCTGAATTTGAGCCGCTTGCCGGTCAGAAGCCCGGGTAATGGAGGAGGGTTGGGTGTGAGGCTAGCAACTTCACTTCAGTGTATTTGTGGCCTTATGCTCCTCAAGAAGTCTACAGGAATAAACCAATCTATGAACAGGAATTACACATTGAGCAAGTCGGGCATGATGTAATGTTTTTTTTCTAAGCATTACTACTGGCTAAACCAATCTTAGTAAATAAAAATAACTTTTATTCTCCCTACTAACTGGACTGTTTTTTCACATAGGAAATTCTACTTTATTCAAGGCTAACTAAAATATCGACCCTTTTTCCTGCTTGGTCCGTGAATATTTAACCTCTGGAAGAACCCATAAATGCTTCATTTTTATTTTAAAATATTACACATTACCCCAATATTATACATTGCCCCTCATAATCACCCCCCATGCATGTATCTACTATATATGCTTATTATAGAATTCTAGAAATTATCTTTTTATTGTATTAACAATGATTAAATTTATTTATGTATGCTATTTTTAATTTTAAAACAATATTCATTTGATTTAACCCATTACCTACGGCCAGTGGCAAAGAGTAATAGATATTACTATTACTGAAATGACGGAAATTAGTCATTCGCAGCTAATGGGTTTATAACCATTTTTGACTAAAAATCTATGCAATCAATTTATCTGAGTGAATTATTTATAAAATCTTGCTTTGCTTGGAACTAAATGTTAAAAGTTGATTTGTTTTGAAAATAAATGCTTCCCTGATTTTGACCAGACGTAGTGAATAATGGTCGTTAAACACCGTTTTGGCCCACTCTTGTTTTTAGCCATTTTTCTGTGATAGAACCTTTTTCTTCCTAATTTGTTTCAATAAAATCCCTCTCATCACACCTCTTGTGTTCAGAGTTGGTATTTACTTTTATTATATTTATGCTAGCTGATAACATAAATGGGGACCTTGGACCCTAATAAGAGATCTAACATTTTATTAAAAAAAAGAAATTTGTCAAACTGATTGTTTTCCAACAAGAACAATCCTCACCAAAATTAGCCTTGTAAACTGATATGAAAGATTTGAATTTATGACAAACTGATTGAGCAAAATTGACAAATCTTACATATGCACAGGCTTATTTAATATGCAGTAATCATCTTCAGTCGGAATAGGGGTTGGAGTGGCATTAGACTGGCTGCTGCAGGGCCATTTTTAAAAAATTATTTTTACTAGGCAAATACCTATTCTGTGGATGGGTTATTCGGCTAGTTTTAAACAAAATGAAAAAAACTTTTTTTTTTTCTAATATGTAACATTTACAGATTCATAATTTCCATCTGTTTTGTGTAGATGAACTTTTCATGAAACCCCTGGATACAGTTTCATCACGGTTACATTTACTTACTTTAGAAAGGATTTATTAGATGAAGTATTATAAACCATTACAGGTTGAGTACCCCTTATTTGAAACTTTAGAAGCCAACATTACATCAAAAGTGGTAAATTCTGCGCCTGACTTCAAAGATGAGATGGGCTGATTTCCAAGGCATTTAACTCATTCTGACTACAATAAAAGCTTGGTTGTCTTTAACTCTTTAGAAACATAAAATATTTACATGCATTAGTCACTATATTTTGCTTGTTCTTTCATGAATCCAAGTTTTCCTTATCCATTCACGTCTATTTATTTGAAGTGATTTTCGGAAAGGTTTTGCTAAAAAGGTACATAGAATAGTGGGGTCCAAAGATTGAAGACAATAACCCTTAAAGATTTATTTATTTTTTACTTGATACAATATGCACTTTCATCTTTGTTTCTAACCTTGTCTTGCCCCATTTAAGGGATAATTTTCATAAATTGGTCCTAAATCATGAACCCCACTATTGTATGCATACCAAAAATACTTCCTACCCAGTTTCAAACTACTCACTATAACAGTAAATGAATTCAGTATTTTTTTTTTTATTAAAAACTCGATCCGAATCAATATATCAGTGAATTTTTTCCACTCATTAATGATTAGATAATTTGAAAAAGAAAACAGATGAGACAATAATAATGACCAAGCCAATCTTGCTGGCCAGTTGTAAGTTTGATCCTCAGCAGATCTCGGTATAGATTCAGGCTAACTAGAACTTGTGATTTTCTTGGTTTGCTGTCCGTAACAGAGACTCATGGGTAGAGATTTTGCTGATAAAAGTACCAGCTTCCCACCATTTAAAACGATGGATTCAGCTGGAACAAATTTATACTTACTAATAAGTCTAAATCACATGATTAAAAGATTAAGCCAGATTATCTCCCCCCCCCTCCCACAAATAATCCCAATTAAAAACTCAAGACATCACATTATTTGAACTTAAGCCCAAGTTTACTAAGCATAGATTAGTCTAGATCAGGGGTTGGTAACTGTGGCCTTATTTTATTCGGACTTCATTATCTGTTAGTGAACAAAATTCAGTAACGTAACTTTGAACAACAAATAAAAACTTTTAAGTCCAATAATATATATAAAAGAATAGCATGATTTTCTGTTGAAACCCAAATTAGAGCTATTCTTTAATAATGCCAGCTATTGTGCTTAAAACATGCTTTTTATTAAATGACTAACCTAATTTTAGTTGTTTTTATACAAAGTTGTATAAAAAATAAAACTAGGTTGAAGGTAAAAACTAGTCAAATTTAAAATAGGGTTTTTATTTGTTCAATGTTATCCTGATTTACGGTTAATCGAGATGTTTTCTTCTCCCTCTATCATTTCACTTCCGCAGCATTGCTGGGGTACGAAACATTGGCAGAAATTCAAACCAATGAAGCGACTTAGGCCAATGTGCAGGTGGCCTAACAGTTAGCCGTTCGGAGAATAGAATCAGCAAACCACAGTTCAAACTCTAGCCGAGACAGTTTGTGTCCTTCACACTAATACCCTTGGAAAGGGTATGAGTTCATCTCTTCAGCCTTGGTTGGCAACTAGTCTAGGAGATGGACAGCACTGAATTTGAGCCACTTGCCATAATGGAGGGTTGGGTGTATCGGAATAAGTCATTGTTTTTGCATTGGCCTCAAACGAATCAATGTTTTTAACACTAGGGATTTCTGTTCTATTAATATCCTCGGCTGAATTTGAACCACAATGACGATATTTTGTCTCCCCAAAAAGAATTTCATAGTTCCCATTGTTTGATAGTACAAAGAAGTTTATGCAGGTATGTATACTCCTATAAGAAAAAACAAGCCGTTTCCATTGTACTATCATTATTTCATTGACCCCCAAGACATAACACTTCTAATCTGCCCAGTTTCCAAAAAAGTTTGCCAACCCTTAGTTTACAAATGGAAAATCTAGTCTGATTTAAAACAAAAGCCTTGAAAATCCCCATCCTAGTTGAGCTAATCAAAGCAGTTTGGTGTCTAAGAGCACTCCAAAAATGGAAGCCTCTTACCCCCAGCAGGACTTAAGTTTTTCACAAGATAGAAATAACATCTACTCCTTATGTCTAAGAGAAATGCGTTTTGTTACCCCCAGAGAAAAGTTAAGTGTCAATTGGCTAAACCAGACGCTTATTTTGTCCATCTTCATGCAAGTATGGTTATGAATTATTTGGTTAGTTCCTTCCTTACCATCATGGAGTCTACACGTGATGGTTGGTATCTCACCTTTTTTTGATACCATCAAACGGTTTAGTTTTGCATTATACATACATTGTAAATCTAACAGCAGATAAAAAAAAATTTAAATCTTTAATTTTTTCCCAACAGTATCAATATTTTTATTCATATTATTTCAAAAGAAAAACATACCAGCTTTCAAGGCTAAAGAAAAATCTTTTAAAATGAAGTGTACTCCAACTATCATAAAAATAAATACACCCATAGTTAAAATAGCCAATGGAGTGTTTACTTTTGGATTTTTTTTTTTTACACTTTTTATATCTGCTTAGTGGTAATTATTACCTTTCCCATTTTAAAATGGACACCGTAGGGTTAGTGTTGTTAGGGTTAATAATGTTAGGGTTAGTGTTTTGAAATTCATCATCAGCGTAATAAGAATTGCCTGCTTAGTTAGTATTTTGTTGTAAGTGACCCTCACAACAACAGGCATGATTACTTGGGACGCCCAAACAACAAGATCACCATATACATATATGCGTGAGTGTGGAACATAAAATTTCAAACAAAAGCAGTTAAGTTAGTTACAGATTTCTAACAGTTAAATTTAAAATGATTTTTAAATTTAAGAAATAATTTTTTTAAGGCGTTTTTGTTGAGAAAAAAAAAAAAACTGGTTTGCTTTTATTGTTTCCTTAAAACAGCCAAGGAAAATTGATTGAAATGTCAGAATGAATTCCGACTGACAACAGCTTTCGAGTGCAGAGAAAAATGGAAGTTCTCTTTGGTTGAAGACAGCGTCTCTTTAGATGTTCACAATTGAACGGATGCTAGAGAGAAAGAAAAAAATAACAATTATAATTTGCTAGAAAATTAAAAAGAAAAGGCGGGGGGGGGCGAGAGAGAAAGAAGAAAAGATGGAGTGGGGAAAAGGGAAAGACAAAAACCTTGGCGTTAACGACTTCACCATGAAAAAATTATCCGATTGGTCCGATTTCACCCATCACTGCTAAACAATACTTAGGTTCGCAATAACCGTACTTATCTAGTACAATGCAATCTTGAATATAATTTTTCTAGCTAAAATCACTAATCTATTATAATAAGTTATCAGGTTTTTTTTTACACTCGAGTATAATGTTACAAACCAATTTTAACCCAGTTTTAATATTAAATTTCTCGCATTGTAAATACAGTAATTTTCCAGTTTTAAAAAAGGATTTTTAGAATTTTAATAAAATTAATAAGTAGAATATGTGAACCATAACAGTATGAAATGTCAGATTATAATTTGTTTATATATTAAGATTATAATTTGTTTATTTACTTACAAGATTATAAAAAATATGTGAACTATAACAAATTATTTATTTACAAGATTATAAAAAATTTGTTTAGCAGTAATGGGTGAAATCAGTCCCAAACATTGGATCATTTGATGTTTTAAGTCATTAACCATTGCAAAAACTTCAATCAAATTCTAAATATTCATGAATAACAAATATATAAGCACACAAAAGCACAATGGGGACAGGGGTCATGGGAGTGAGAGAAAACTACCAAGTATACCCTCATCTAACAAAAGCACAATGCGGGGGTAATTACACATTTTATTCTGTAGATGATTTATTTAATTCCTAAACTGTCAAGACAGACAAGAATTTCCATGGATCCTGCTCGCATAAAAGGACAGTTTAAAAAAGAAAAAGAAAACATTAACAGCAAAAACAACTAGTAATACTGGTCAACAAAATTAAACTTTTCTTATCAAGGTTGCAGTACAACATTTTGACACAAATTACTAATTTAGAGTCCGTTTCACTCTAGCATGTCTCCTTGTTGCTACGGACATGTTCTGTTTTCAGTTCTATTATATATGCAGCAATAGAGGTGATGGTTAACAAGATTTGTATCAGCCAGAACTTTTCAATGCAGAACATCAAAATTACTATGTATAAGATATACAAAGAAGATACTATGCAGAAGCACAAGCTACAAATGTTGAACTTTGGACTGGCTATGATGCTCTATAGGGATTATATGCTAAAATACAGCTCTCATCTCATGAAAACTAGACGTGATACAAGAAAATGGATTACATTTTCAGGGTCGGCATCCAAAACTATATAAAGTACACCACAACACATGTCTGATGAAACATTGTTATTGGCCAATGTAATGGGATTTACAACCAGCTTTCATGTATGGGAATCCCCAGTGATACAACAGGAAATATCTTAATAGCATTAAGATATTAACATCTCGTGTCTTGGGATTTGTAGGAAAAAAATGATGGGAGATCAGCTTTATATTGTTTCATTAGCTAATCCCCGTGAAAAAATCCAAACATATTTGAGTTTCTACGAGATGATTTTTTTTTTTTTTAGAAAAGAAACTACTGAATTTGTTTCAGTGGAAGAATCCATTGTTTCAAATGGTGGGTAGAGGTATTTTTATCAACAAAATTATTAACTTTAAGAAGTGTTGTGTCCATTGTTATGGACAGAGAAAAAAAATTTTTAAAAGTTTTAAAAAATAAAATCACAGTTCATATATAGGTAAATAGATATTAAAAAGACTACCTTTGCCACCATGGCACTATTTTAAGTCATAGTACTATATAAAGTTCTGGGCAGAATATATTTCCTAATAATCTTTTTTATGTGCCAGACTAAACGTTAAGCTTATTAAATATTCATAATACACCTTGCTGTGGAGCAATGGTTAGCAAGATAATCGGACAAAGTAGGGAATAAGCATCCCAAAATTGACCGAATTGAAACAGACACATTGTGCCTCAACACTGGGTGACATTTTTTTTAGAGATGATCGCAGCTTTAACTTTGCATGGACTGCTGACGTTTCAGTGACGTCATCCAGTGTCAAAGCAAAATGTGTCCATTTCAATTCGTTAATTTTGGGGTGCTTATTCACTACTTCATCCAGATAATCTAGCAGACCATTACTACTGTTGCGAGTTCAATGTTGGCCTTGTGCCAGACTAAGCATAATAAATATCATTGCCAAATAGTACAAAGTTATTTACTAAATAATGTATAAGCTGGTATATATATGGCAAACATTCAATAAAAAAAAAAAAAAAAAAAAAAAAAAAAAGAAAAACTGTCCAATACACTGGTATTATGAATAGGAGGCCATCTACCAAAGCTAAAAAATGGTCAGTTATGAGGCTTAGAAGAGTTGCAGTAAGCAGTAGTCTTTTAAATACCCTTATAAAGTATTCATTTTATAGTCTGGCATATACAGTAGCTTTTAGGATATTTTTTCTGTGGATTGAATTCAAATAGAAGGGAGATTCCTTCAACTTTGTTCCAACTTCAGGTGGCAAATTTATTTCAACAAATGTAATACTTTCCTATAGTTTTGAGAAGGGTCATTAACATTCAAATAGTTTTTCGGACAATTGAACTCCTTGTTGTTTGTGTTCTATAGTTTTGAGAAGTGCCATTAACATTCAAATAGTTCTTCGGATGATTGAACTCCTTGTTTGTGTTGTTAACACAACATTCGGCCGATCCATTCTTTGACCTTCAGGTGTAATATCTAAATGTGATGGGGTAAACAGAAGTTTTTTAATTTCAAAGGAGGTAACCCATATAATGTAAGATTCAAGTCCTTGTCTTATCGGGTTTGGGCCTGTTAAAGACCTGTTTACCCCCATCACATTCAGAAAATACATCTAAAGAAGACCGAAGAATGGTCCGGCTAAAATGTTGTGTTAACATAAACAAGAAGGAGTTCAATCGTCCAAAGAACTATTTGAAATGTAATACTTTTATAAACCATTCGTCTTATAGTCGGTCATATACAGTACTAAGTTAAGCTTAGTAAAATAACTTTGCCAAATAGCAACAGTTAGCAAGTTAGTCTAGCAGACCAGCAAAGTAAGACGACTTAACCATCAAAAACGCTTCACATCATAAGGACTGATTTGACCGATCACCACTAAAGAAGCTAACATTTTTTTACTTTTGTACTAGGCTGACACGGCAATGACAGAGTTTTAGTAAACAAAAAACGATTATTTTCTAAAAATATTTTAGTAAATCAAGTATTGTGAATTATTTTTATTAATTTTTGACTACTATTTACCCTTATCTTAATTCTTAGTAGTTTTTTCTTTTTTAAATCACAATAAAACAGGCCTTACTAAAACTCAAAGTCATTTCTTAGTATGAAAGTAAAAAAAACTTAGCTTCTTTAGAGGTGATCGGTCAAATCAGTCCTTATGATGCAATCCATTTTTTTAATGGTTAAGTCATCCTACTATGCCAGCAGACCATTACTATCACAGCAAGTTCATTCACAGAGTTCTCCACATTTGCAGCCTTGTGCCAGACTAAGCTAAGCTTGGTAATTACCATTAAAAAAAAAGCCAAATTTCTCACCTCTTGCCTTGATGCATAAGATCAAACGCTTCGTTGATCTTATTCAAATCCATTTTGTGAGTAATAAACTCATCGATCAACAATTTACCAGCCATGTAATCGAGTACGAGCTGAGGAACACTGTCTCGGCTTTTATAACCTGAAAAAAAAAAGAGAGAAATGTATAAATAATGACAAGTTCTAATGGCACATTTGTTTTTAAATTTTTGCAAGACATTTATTAGAGATTAATTTGCAGCAACATCACTTGAAGATTTCAGTGCATTATTTTAAAAACTAAAATCAGTAAACCCTTAAAATAATCCCACCTGAAGTAATTTAACTTCTACTACTACTACTACTACTACTACAGCAACACATTTATAGAAAGCGCCCTTTCTCGGGAACCTCAATACTTAAATCCCCACTGGACAAAAGCGCTTGAAAACCTGTGCAATTAATTGCAGTACAAATATAAGGCCTATTAAAGAATAAGAAGAAGAAAGTGCAACTTGTCAATAAATCTTTTTTATAAAACACAGGGCAGGAGCCACAGTTACAAGGTGTATTTATTTACTGAGTTCATATAATTATGAAAGTCTCAAAACAAGAAAGTTTTTATTTTTGATTTAAAGCTTGCTAAATGTATGTATGTTCCAGATATCATAGGGTAATTGATTCCAAAGTCTGGGTACTATACAGCTGAAACCCCTGCGCCCAGGAGTTATATTCATAAAGACAAGTTCTAAAATCCAAATATATAATAAAAAAAAATTTAAAAATCTTTTAAATTTAAAAAAAAAAAATTTTTTAAATAAATTTTTAAAAAAATTTTAAAAAAAGAAAAAAATTTAAAAAAAAAGAAAATTTGCTGATCCGTTCAACAAACAATTACTTACCACCATGTATATGGTTAGCATAATTACCTTTTGTTTCATACATTTTATTAACAGTCCATATATGTCGCATTATACTGTGAAAAAGTCATTTTTGGCTTCCCCATTATAAATACACTTTGTATAAAATACATCCGTTATAATGGAAAATTCACTATAACGGCACTCTTAAATACTGAGGGTGCCATTATAGGGCGACGCTTCTGTAATTATACTTGACTACACATACATTTCAAGCAGTAACCTATCTTCCATTTGACATAGTTGATTTCTAAATAAATCTAAGGTAGGTAATTAGAATAATGGAAAATTAACCGGAATTATTTATCTCCCTTGTAAGACATCTAAAAATAAAAGCTTCAAAACTATCCGACCTTCCAGACTTCTAGAATTACATATTCAACCAGAGTTGCCAGATTAGTTCTCAATTCGGACACGAATGTTCCAAAAAATGGACAAAGACTGTCAACCCAGCTCCAAATCGGACAGAAAAAAACCGATGGCTAAAAATAGCTAATAGTGGCTGAAAGTAGCCAGATTATTACCACAATAATGAAAATAAATAGCTAAAGGTGGCTAGAAAAGATATCTAAAAATATCACACATCTAAATTTAGATATAAAATATCAAAGTTGCCTTAAATCGGACAATTTTGGATGTCCGATTTTCAATTTTCAATTTTTTTTTAAAGCTGACATAATGGGCAAAAATCAGTCCGAAATATCAGGCGACCCTGTATTCAATTGTCATTTAGGTCACGAGATTAGATTACACAGTAACAATGCAATAAGATACTTCTAACCTACTTATACCGACCAGCTGTCGGTATATGGATCGCTAGGAATATGAAGAATAAATGTGGAGAAATTCTGATAAAATTCTAGTTGAATAAAAAGGTTGGGCTATTGGTCAGATTAGTAGGTTGGGCCAAGTTTTTTTCAGTCTTAATCTGATGTAAATTGGGCAACCCTTGAATGTCCCTAAACCTTGAGGCGGGGGGGGGGGGATACTGGATAATCCTCAAAGGTTACCAGATATAACATGCTAAAGCCCAAAAGGGTGCAATTAAAAATGAAAGGAAACACGGGGAGGAGGAAAAAAAATAAATAAAAATGGAAGATACTAGTACAATTGTAGGATAATGAAATCCCCATATATAAAACGCAATGTGTATTCATACGTACAGAAATACCTTGAACTACCAACATTTTTTGGTACTGTTCAAAGTCTTATAATTAGTTTCAGCCACACCATAACCATACACAACCTGTACAAATCAAAGCAGCACTATTAAAGGTATTGCTGTATACATATTTTTTTTTATTGCAACACTTTCCAATGAGTGCACATATACTACACTTTGATCCTCGGCAGAATTCTGGGGAGCTATACTCTGGTCCTAGGTGGAGTACCAGGGAGTGATACTTTGATCCTAGGCAGAATGCCGATCCAAACGTAAATAATTCTGTCATTTTTGACAGGTACTATACTAGTAACTACCATATTGCCCATCATCTAATGGGCAGGTTTTATTTTTTTGGGTTTTCAGAGTGGGGCATTCTGACAAATAGGACCATGTGAGTACCAGTCATCTCAATCTATAGGCCTTCCCGAAACCATGAACCTTGTTGTATAATACTTGGGCAGGAGATACCAGTCACCTCAACCTGTGGGCCTATCTGAAATCATGACCTTTGTTGTATAGAGTGCAACATGATTTTTTAAAGAAAATTTTTACAAGAAGTCTGCATTAAAAACAGCAGATAATATATCATTTTAAAAAGGGCAATTGCGTAGATTTGGGTCATACTTTTGACGTGAATTATCTCCTGTCCATACTCTATTTTTAAAAACGTAATTATAATTTTAAAATATTCATTCCAGTTTTTGCAAATCAGAAAACAAAATTGAAATTTTTGTCTAAAAGAAAAAAAAAAAACATGTCTATGTCTACTTTTATAAGTAGCAAAATAATAACGGAATTGTTACTGATAGAAAAGTGATCGTACTTGTCTTCCTTTCCATATTGCTATGGTTCACATTTTCTTTCATTCATTTTATTAAATAAATCTTAGATCTTTACATCAATTTTTACATCTTGAATGAATATTTTAAAATTATAATTACGTTTTTAAAAAAGGAGATAAAAGGATTGTACTTGTTTTCTACCTTTTGTATTATACTAGGTAAAAAAAATAAGAGGGGGAGAGTTATTCCCCACATTTGCAAAAGAAATTGCCTCAAACCCATCCTACCTTTGAACTATTCCCCAAATCTCCACATTTGCAAAAAGAAAAAAAAAGTTGCCTCAAAC
>VCCN01002452.1:3722079-3739883 GCA_006491835.1 Architeuthis dux
GTGAAGAGAAAAGTCAGCCAATCAACGTCTGTGAAAACAGAGTTTGAGAACACAAACTGTATTCTAATTGATCCTTATGTAAAAATAGGAGATTGGTCCCAATATTTACCATGGTGCCAACATTGCCGATACACTCAAAGGTAAAGTCACAACCGCCATCTGTCATGTCACACAGAACTTGCTGGATGGATTTATCGTGTTCTTTAGGATTAACAAATTCAGTGACTCCAAATTTCTTGGCTGAAAAACAAAAATACAAGAAATGAAAGTTTAAAAACTGAACTGAACTCATTTTTTAACCTAAACTAGGAATTCAAAGATTTTAATCCATAAGGGTCCCCCCGCCCCCGCCCTCGCTGTAGACTCCTTGTAGAGCATAGGGCCCCATTGCCATTTCAGTAGCAAGTAGGTTTTACGGGTTGGAGTTTCTAGCCCCACACCCAAGATAGACTGCCTTACAAGGCTAAGGAGCTCAAACTGCCCCACTATTTACCCACAGCTGATGGGGGAGAAGTGGATTCCAGAGCATTGGTGTGAATATAAGCAGTCTTGGCAGGAACACAAACGGTTCGCAGATTCCACTTTCCATTCCATTAATAGCTAGGCCACTCCGGCCCTCCATAAAGGAGTTTATGATTGATTGATTTGTTTAGTGGCATATCAACCCTTGATGGGTCATTTAATGCCAACTTGCGACTTTGGTGAAAAAACAGGTAACCCCTGCAGGGTATGCAATCAGCATATTCTAGACCCCAGCCGACAAGGAGTTTAGTCGGAAGAATATTTTTGTAGTCACATAATTAAGGTCTCCTATAAAAGATTTCTAATTTTATCAAATGAAGATCAATACCCAGATGACGCTCATTTCTTTATTTATCTACACAATTTAGGCCACTCATATGGGGCCTGTATGCAGAATAGACCACCAGTCAGCATGATGGAGTTTTAAGGTGAGTTGCGACATGCACACGGCCAACCCCACCCTTTAAACCAAGGGTTTATATGCTTATTGTCCACTGAGGTGGCATGAATACCCTTTAATTATCAGTGGAGAAAAACATTTCAATAGAGTGGCAAAGTGCTGACATTATCAGCCTACATCCGGCTCCATAGTGTTATTATAATTACATTAGGGAAAAAAAAAAAAAAAAAAAAAAAATCATGTTTTTTTTTTTCTTTGCCGATTTTTCCATTATTTAGCCAGTGAAATTTTGATAACTTTTAGTTATTTTACCGATTTTCATTCATTTTTTTCCCCTCCGGAATTTTAGCAGAAATGACAGAAAACCGGAGTAACGCGATACTCTTTTCATAACAAAATTCATTCAAAACTGAATACCAAAGATTTTATTGAAATCGGCTCATTTTTTTAATTTATGGTACAAATTTTAAGTTGCTGGGTTCTGGGCTAAATATGTTAACTTAACTATCACGTTACTCTGGTTTTCAGGTTTTTTAAAGTGTAAACATTGTCTGCTCGAACTTCTGGAGGGGAAAAAAAAAAAAATGACTAAAAGTTATCAAAATTTCTAATTCAGTATAAAATCCTACACTTACAAACTATGCAAAAAGAAAGAAAAAGCATGATTTTTCCTGTTATTTTAATACACTCTGGAACCAGTTGTATGCTGATGATGTCAGACTTTGCCATTATTATGCAGGCACAATCCATGTTTTTGAAACAAAATGGGAGAATTGCACAAAACAAAAACAAAAGATCTTTTTCATACGTACCAATTTCAAATTTACTGTTATTAATATCAACACCAATAATGCGTGAAGCTCCTGCAGCCTTACAGCCCATAGCCACAGCAAGGCCAACAGCACCGAGGCCCCAAATAGCACAGATGGAATCTTTATCAACCTAGGAAGAAAAGGAAAAAAGAAAAAAAAAAAAATGGTCATGACTACCAAATAAAGCAAGACAATGCAAATATAGTGTCATGAATTACAAGATGGAAATGGGTTTTGGGAACAAGGTATACAGTAATGTCTCCATTAGTAGACTTTAATGGTGACGGGTCATTTACGTCCCATCATTAAAAGAATTTTAACCATGAATTTTGCTTAGAGAATATTTTTGGAGTCAGACACTAATTTAAAACTGTTTGAGATGTTTTTGCTTTCATTTGTTCTGTAATAAGATAGAAGCAGCAGCTTAAATAATTGTTAGGGTTTAATGAGCGTTTATCTCCCTTTTTTTCAAATCATGTACTCTCTTTTCTTTCAAAATCTTTGCAAACCTAATCCAAACAATTACCAAAAATTGTTTCCTCGAAGTACGCACAGAGTTGAATTCGGTCATAATATTTTTTTTAATTCCTTCTCTCTCCCCACATTTATTTTTCAAAAAAGCAAAACTTGCTGAAGATTGATCAATCTACAAACAACAACAACTCGGGAGATTGACCAAGCTACAACAACAACCCGGGAGATGGACCAAGGAGTCATGGGTCAAAAGTGAATGTCAAAGGTGGGATACAATTAGTTGCATTTTCCTGAGTTGCTGGCTTATTCCTTAGATGGAAGGATCAGTGGAAGACACCTCCCATCGGTGCTGGTAGGTTTTTTAAGTGGATATCAGGTCACCCATACCGGGCCCTTCTTTCAGTAGCTCGGCCAACTAAGGCAACAATTCCATTGACTGCCATTAAAATATAGGCCACCCTACACCTAGTGAGTAGAGTGTATCAAAACTCTAGAATCTCTATTCTTAGCCCTTGGCAATAAGGACTGATTTGACCGATCACCACTAAAGAAACTAACATTTTTATTTTATTAGATGAAGTATTGTAAACCATTTCTATTAATTTTTATCTACTATTTACATTCATCCTAATTTTTAGTTGTTTTGTAATCACAATTTAACTAAGGCTGGTCGGTACAGCCTTTTTGGTTTTGGTTTTAGTAAAAAAGTGACTATTTTATTTAATTTTATTTAGATGAAGTATTTTTTTAATTAATTTTTGACTACTATTTACCATCTTTTTTTTTAAAAAAATTTTTTAAATTACAATTTATTTAACTACAGCCAGGTAAAATTGATTATAATAAATGAATAAAATAGATTTTTTTAATTAAAACCAAGTTGAATTGTAAAAGAAACCCAACTAAATGTGAAGATGAAGGTAAATAGTAGTCAAAACAATACTATCTATTGGATATAAAGCATCTTTTGCTTTGGTAGTGATAGTGTTATTTTAAATCAAGTGAACAAGCCAGTCTTTTGGTCACTTTCTAGAATAGAAAATCTTTCAGGTGTTATCAATATGATTGGTTGTTAGAATTAAATTCAAGGAACTAAAAGGTGTGGATGTGCATTTACCTTTGCAGTGTTGAGAGCAGCGCCATAACCAGTTGATATTCCACAACCAAGAAGACAGACTTTCTCGAGAGGAGCATCCAGGCCAACCTGAAACAGAATTACAGCAAATGGAAAAAATATAACACAAAAAATATAACACAAGTGACATTATTATGAAGTTAGGGGTGATTAATTTATGGGCAGTGATCACAAAAAGACCAAATTTAAAAATGTTTCACCCAGATAGTTCCATTAGTGTGGCCTGTACACATGACACATACATAGATAGGCAGAACCACTTAAAAACTAAAAAGCCTATGTTGACTGGTGGACAATTTCGGTTGGTGTTTCACGGTTTCTAATTACCCACCATCTCAACCATAAACTACGATTGTGAGCCTTCAACACCAAAACAGTTAATGGAAATGCTTAGTCACGTATCCCGATACAGAAGAAGCTGCTTATTGGGATTACTTTGGGACCAGCTGTTTTAGACAAGAACAGCAGTTTACATATATATAGTAACATAGCAAAGACTAAAAGTGGATATAGGAATTAAGCAGATGCCAACATTTCCATAGTGCATTTGGTGTGTCAACAGTAGAAGAATTTAAAAACTGTCATTTAATCTTATGTTCTGCTAGAAAACTTGTGCAAAATATCAATTTCAGGAGGTGATTACAAAGAGTTTAAGCACTCAATCTGTATGTTGTTCATGGAAAATCAGGGAGAAAGGGATTGTCAATGGTCAGGGATTAAGGCAAACATTACTGACAGAATAGGGCTATTATATGTAGAATGTAAATACATTGGAAATGATTTTATTATAGAAATGCTTTGAAAATCAGGAAGAAAGATTGTCAGTGTTCAAGGAGAAATGCAAGTGTTATTAACAGAACAAGGTTATGGTTAACTTGTTCCAATGTAGTCCTTCCACGTGATCCACTCCTGTGCATAATGTCCTCCCTTTCCTTCATACACTGGGAAGCTTATCTACCAAGGGGGACAACTCAAGTTTAGCCATGATTGGCTAACATCCCAGCACCACAATTGACTACCAAGGGGGACAACTCAAGTTTAGCCATGATTGGCTAACATCCCAGCACCACAATTGACTACCAAGGGAGGCAACTCAAGGTTATCTATGATTGGCTAACATCCCAGCACCACAGTTGATTACCAAGGGGGGCAACTCAAGGTTAGCCGTGATTGGCTAACATCCCCGCACCACAACTGATATGCAAATCAATCACCAATGCATTGGCAAGCACCATCTACCCTGAAGCCTTCATTAACTCTAAACAGTCAATTATCATTGTTAAACACACCAAATATCCAGATGTTCTTTTAGTTCAATTCAATATGTATAATATAAACAAAAACACAAATGTTATTACAATCGTTCACAATCATATGTATATTATAAATGCATTGCCAATGATCTTACTACAGAAGAACATAGCAAATCAGGAAGAAAGGGATTGTCATTGGTCAGGAATCTGAGTGAACAAGAACAGTGTTGACTATCCTTCAAATAGTGAATACATTCACAATCTTGAATTTTAAAAAGTTATAAAGAACTTTCGGTGTTTGGATCTTTATGTTTTGGGGATTATTTCCCCCTGACCTATGCGACACTGAAATAATTTCCATTTCCTCATTAATGCTTCTTACCTTGGCAATTGAAATCTCGGCAACAACCGTATATTCACTGAATGAACTGCAGCCCATGAAATGGAAAACTTCTTTCCCTTGACACTTGAAACGTGTTGTTCCATCAGGCATGACACCTTTGCCTTGGGTGACACTGAAAATAAAAGCTGTACATTAATTGCAGGTATCAATCAGAAATATCGGGTCTATTTCACAGACGATATCGTGTATTTCACAGATGAAAGTAAGCAGATGACACACCAAATGCACTATGGAAATATTGGCAACAGAAACAGTAAATATTAGCATTCCAAAGGAAATTATGAATCACAGCACCCATATAAAAAGTTGGGCTGATCACTATAAAAAAAAAAAAGTCTGAATTTTCAAAAAACAAGCAGGCACAAACTAGTGACCAATTTAGCATAAACTTACATTGCATATTGACCCCCCCCCCTATTTAGGGAGGAATTTTCAACAAAACAAAAACAAAAACAAAAAAAACAAACATTTCCCCTACTCATTGAGGAGTAGTGTGTGCAAAATTTCAAATTTCTACTATGAATAATTAGAGCTGGGCAAAGTCCAGATACATAGATACATATAAATGTCAGAACATTAGACACAAAAAAGTAATAGAACTTTTTTTTAAATTCCAAAACAGTTCACAAAACGTTACCTCCCTTGGACTCAATCTAACCCAATTAGATCTGAAAAGCTGAAAAATCTCACAATGTTAACAAAATCGAAAAAACTAATTGCTCGATCTGCCCCAAAACTTGATCAATTCTTCCTTAGCCCCTTCCACAAAATGTCTAAAATTCATTGAAAACTTTTGGAGATATTGTGTGGACATTCAGACAGACGTAGGTGAATACATAACTGTCAAATCTCATTGGCTGATAATAACTTGTCTTGGCTTCAATTGACTGACCTTATGGGGTCATGGAGTATAAAAATAGTTGTAGTTTTAATGACTGCCTGAAGATACTTTTCAGTAGAGCAGATTTTAGAAGCATAGAAAGGCAACAAGTATTTTATTATTTTTTATTATATGAAGTATTGTAAACCGTTATTAATTTTTTACTACTATTTACCTTCATCTAATTAATCACAGCTACCCACAACACTGGTTTATTGCTGGGTTTAAGTTATTCATGTGTTCTGACATTTATATGTATGTCTATGTATCCGGACTTTGCCCAACCCTTACCGTTCATAGTAAAAACTTGAAATTTTGTGCACGCGCACACCTTAATGAGTAGGGAAAATGTTTTTGTTTTTTGAAAATTCCCCTCCTAAAAAAGGTTTTTAGTGGGGGGGTTCAATATGTAATGTAAGTTTATGCTAAATTGGTCACTAGTTCGTGCCCCCTTGTTTTTTGAAGATTCAGACCTTTCTAGTGATCACAGCCCAACAAAAGTCGAGAAAAGTAACATATTCATTGATCATACCTATTTCCAACTTTTTAATGGATCACCCCCAACAACTTATATGGGTGGCAGTGATTCATGATTTCCCTTGGAATGCTAGTTTTTTTATTATTTACAATCCATGCTGTTTACTCACTGCCATAGATTGAGGGCTTGATTTAAGTTATGAAAAAAAATTAAAAATTAAAATAATTGCTTTACTGATACTACCAGTACAGAAACCAAAACATGGCGCAGAAGATATTAAGATAGAGAGTAGGTTTAAAAAGGTTGATTTGGACTTCTGCAAGCCATCAAAGATCTTGTAGCTAAGTTGGTATAGCAGCTGATGCATTAAACCAGGCTTCCCTCTGGTAAGGGACACAAGTTGGAGTCTCACCGAGAGCTATTTATTTCTGATTCATGCTGTTTACTCACTGGCGTAGATTGACGGCCTGAGTAAAGTTGTGATTAAAAACTAAAAATTAGGATGAATAGTTGTCAAAAACGTCTGGCTTGAAGCTCATTCGCCAAATAGACTACATAGCTGCTCAACGCCACAGCGAGCCGTGCCAGACCACATGGCTCTTCCAGTGTATGCGATGGAAGTCGTCCGTGGCAACACATTCTCCATAAAAAACTTTAAAAAATTTAAAAGAAACTTTCTATTTTAATCTTGACGTACTTAATATTTGAAGTAATGATTTTAAAAAAAAAAAAAAAAAAAAAAAAAAAAAAAAAAAAAAGGAAAGAAAAAAAGCTATACGTGTCCAAAATTAATGATTTACTTTCAACAAGTATTGATAAACACAAATTTCAGAATCTGCCCCCATCACCATTTTAGTAACTCTACAATCATGGAGGTGCGAGGGGTGCAATGGTTAACGATCATGATGCCAAATGTCTGGCAAGCATTTAATATTGAAAGTTTGGAATAAGATTAAACTCACCGGATTTTTTGGCAAAGGTTAGTTTTGGGGTTTTTACAGAATTTGCATTCATAGCATTGTGGAACGTAGAGAGGAATGACATGGTCTCCTGCAAGAAAGAAAATTATAGAACAAGGAATGAAAAACATGTAATTCTTATAGAAAATTTGGTTAAAATCAACCCAGGCATCTCAGATACATGGTGAAATAGCCGTTTATGTTATGTGAACCAAAGCAGCTAAGTCAGGTCATAAACCCACTAACTGCGGCTAACTCAATAAAATTTCTGTGATAGATGGCAACTCAGTTCTATCTGTGAGTCAGGGCTTTTATCTTGCATTGGATAACTATTACACTTGACACCTTCCAGTTAAATGGGTTAAATACCTGATTTTGGAGTGCCCATTAAGGTTTGACTCGTGTCTCTGAATTGATAGCAAATAGTCCATGACTCATCGCTTCACTGACAGTTATTATAAGGTAAAGCATCCCGTCTCTTAAGAGACAACTCCCAATGGAGTATGGAGCCTGATGACGAAGACCCGGTTTCTCTTGCATGCGTCAGCTTAGTGATACTTGCAAGTTTCAAGTCTGGTTGAGACCAGGGCTTTATTCCTACAAGTTTTTATGATGCAAGTCCACTGAAGGGATACCTCTACCCCAATCACACAGCTTATAATGCTCTCAATTAGCTGCCGAGTTGTGTTAATTATTATCACTTTCTTTCATTGTTTCGTGACTTTCATAATTATATGAAGTAAAGCATCCATCTCTTGAGAGACAACTCCCAATGTAGTATGAAGACCCGGTTTCTGTTGCATGCATCAGCTTAGTGATCCTTGCAAGTCTGGTCAAGCCATAGCATAACATTTATTCATACAAGTTTTTATGACCATCCCCTTGGCAGGATGCAAGTCCACCGAAGGGATACCTCCACCCTTATCACACAGCTTAAAGTGTACACAATTAGCTGCTGAGTGCACAGGGAAATTTGTCCTAATGAAGAGTTTTCACACACTCTTTGCTCATACAGGGAATCGAACCCAGGAGCTTCTGTGTGTGAGGTAGAAGTGCTAACTGTAGCTGACGCCAGACACACATAGGTTTGAGATAAAGTGAAATTTGAAAAGAACCAGGTGTCCGGGAGTAAGAGTTGGGATGGGGAGTAGTCCATGCGCCACCGTGCGCCTCATGATAGGGAATCAATCTTCACAGACAGAGTCAGTTTTCGGCCTGCCTTATCCCCACTAATTTTTCCTCCATAAAAAGGCGACCCCAAAAAAGGCGTTCAAATGCTGCGTGTGTTATTTACAATGTTTTTACCGTCTATATGTGTTTCGCCTAATTCACGGCCTTATTATATTTACAGTTTTCTATGTTCAAACCTAAACGTTAAGTATGTCGGTTTATGATGTTAACCGTTTATATGTATTTTTCCTAATTCATGGCCTTATTATTGTATTTACGGTTTTCTACGTTCAAACGTAAATGTTATGTATGTCGGTTTACGATGTTAACCGTTTATATGTATTGTGTATTTTGCCTAATTCATGGTCTTATTGTATTTACAGTTTTCACATTGTACTGTACGTAAAGTTAACACGTTGTAATCTCAGCTCTAACTTCCTACGCTCAGTGCTCGTTCAGGCTGCCGCTGACTGATGGATAGTGTGTCTGGCAGCTAATGATACCATAAGTGACAAACAGTTCTTACTATATATTATTGATGATTGACTAGTAGACTGTATGATAGATTTTACAAGTAGCCAAATGCTAGATAAGATTTTGCCAGTAGATTTTTTAGAGACTCAGTGTAAATTCTGAACAATATTTTTACTAACCTGCTTTGACCGAGGTGACATTTTCTCCAACACTCTCTACAATGCCGGCGCCTTCATGTCCAAGAATCACAGGGAAAATTCCTTCTGGATCAAATCCATCCAAAGTATAAGCATCGGTGTGACACACGCCAGTGTGAAGGATCTGCAGACAACAAAGAAACAAACATAAAAACGGCAAAAACTAGCATTCCATGGGAAATTATGAATCACAGCCACCCATATATGCTATGTTGGGGGTGATCATTACACCAGCCCATACTTCCAAAAAAGTAAGTATAAAGTAAGTAAAAAAAAGATATACAGGTCTGGTTAGTCCCTCAATAGAAACAGCCACGTGACCAACGTCTTTTGGCAGCATGTGGGGGGGTGATCAATGAATGAGTTACTTCTCTTGCCTTTTGTTGGGCTGTGATCACTAAAAACTTTTTCTGAAATAGGACATCCGAAGGAACATTTTGGTACACTATAGAGTCCTGGAGGTGGTGGGTGCATGGGGGATCCTGTTTGGCCCCCAAACTATGCCCCCCTCCCTACCTCAACCAGACCACGGTCTATGAGAACACATGGATTGCCTAAATCCAGCAATAAACCAGTGTTGTGGGTAGCAGTGATTAACTAAACCCAGCAATAAACCTGTGTTGTGGGTAGTGGTGATTAAAAAAATGAGTTTGAGCGTCAGTTTCCTAAAATACGATTTTCTCAGTTGGCAGTGAGACACCATTGAATACACTTGTGTACTCAGAGACTGTTGCATTCACAATGACCAAGCAAGTCATTCTTCAGGTCTCATGCAGGGATTGTTGGCAAAACGTTTAATCACGCAGGTCTTTTTGCCAGTCCAGATTTGACTCCCAGCTTTTCCCAAAACTAAAAATCACTGTCGAAAGGGAGGAGATTTCAGACCATAGACGAGAAAGCGAAGAACCAACCAAAAGAGGATTTTGCAGACCGTGTTGAACAGTGGAAGGGATTCTGGGATAAGTGTGTGAGGTCCTAAGGGGAGGACTATCAATAAACTGCTTCAAGTGGGCAGGGTGTGACAGACTTTCTTATAGTAATACAAATTTGCCTTATATGGTTGAATCTAAAAAAAATCACCCAGATTTAGGTTTTACCCCAAGAAAATGGTTCTATGCAAAAGATATTTCACTGGGGCCTGTTTTAAAACTATTTCCAAAGAGTTCCATGAATCTGGAAACTAAAAAGTAAAACAGATGTAGTTGCACTTTCTTTTTTTTGCTGACTAGAAACTAGCCAATCTCCAGTTCTAAATATAGAAAACAAGTTTTCAATCAGAATCTTCTCCAATCATTATTCTTATGGTTGGCACAAAGATTTCCTACAAAAAATTACTTTTTATAAAAGGTTTTGGCCGTTTCTTTAGTCATTGCTTTGTCAATGAAACAGTGGCAGCAGTAAGTAATAGTAACAGAGTAACCCAAACATGCCCTACCCTTTCTTCTCTCAAACTATCAGCAGCCTGCCTTGAATGAGATCATTTTTTTTTAAAATGAAATTGAATGGAGTTGCAGTACGCGAGAAAGAAAAATTAAAATTTATTTCTTGTTAAGTAAATTTATTTCCGGAATTAAATATGGATAGGCCTTCCACAGGAACTCACGGGGAATCGACCCAGTAGGATAGGTTTTCAGCTAGTGTCTAAGAAAAGATAGTAAAAAAAAAAAAAAAAAAAAAAAAATGATTTTTCTTTTTTTTTTTACTAACAAGAAAAAGAATCTTTAAAACAAGAACCATAAGTTCAACGATGTGTCCACCATCCATATGCCCATATCTGGGAATTCCGATTTCAAAGGGATTCTAAACGAAGTAGTAGTAGCATTACTAGTTGTGGGAGTAGTAGCAGAAGGAGGAGCGGGAAGAGGAAGGTGAGGATGGTTCACCTGAAAATCTGGCTATCAAAAAGAAACAATTAGTAAGTTTAAATAAAAGTGTACATGTTTTATCAATAATCTGTTCTGGAGTCTGTAACGGAGCTGGGATTGATATAGTTACGACTGAAATTAAATATATCTGACTCCATTGGAAGTTAACGGTATAAACAATAACAAGGATCGTAGTATAGTAATCTCTAGATAGCCATAATACTGTAACTAAGCTTGTTGATACTAGCATGGAAGAAAGCGTAATGTTAGGGATATGCACTTTATTTCTCTGCCTGTTCCTACAGTAGTAAAAGGAAGGATAAATATATGATGCAAAGAATGCACATGTTAATAATGCAATGAAATAAAGATGCATGCAAATAATAACTGCAAATACTTTGTAACAATAAGAAGTATATTTATTACTGAAGGTATAACAATAAGGTATTTCTCAGCTGTTGAGAAGAAAGAATTCATTTAAAGAATTGGTTTATTACTTAGTAAGTGTCCTTAGCTTGTTGAAGATGTTAAGGAAGAGAGTGTGTGTCTATGTATGAATGTGTACATACATAATCAGAGGTGAGAGGTGCACGTCTGTGTAAAGGGCGGATCCGCCATGGATTTGTCAGGCTGAAAAAATCCAGACTGAACAAAGTATGGTCCGTCTTATAGGAAGAGGTGAGTGTAGGATGAGTGGCTGGTCGAAATGTCGTCCGTTGGAATGGATATCATCAAAGTTCCAAGGTAAGATGTAAGGTGACAAAGATACAAGGGTTTGCTAGACTTGGTGTCTGCAAAAGGTATTATTTGGTAAGTGAGTATATATAACATTATTAGCTATAAAGTTAGCTGGAAATTGAAAGGTTTAGCTGATTTTAGCCATTTTTTAAGATAGTTTTAGCTATTAATAACAAGCGATACTTGGCAACACTTGATACGTCATCTATTTTCTTATTTCGAGAATTGATTAATAAATGTTCTCTTAATGGTCATGCAGCTGGTAAATAAATCCTCCTCTTCCTTCCTTTTTCTGTTGTTTAACATAATCAGAACCGACCAACAAACCTACCGAAAAGCATCTTATAGAGATGTGTTGGATGGAATGCCTTCTAGAAAATTCTCAAAGTGTAAACTTTCTCTGGACTCAAGATTAGAAAGTATCTATGAGAGAATTTTTAACTCCTAAAATGAACATACATAAGACACGTAACCAATACTTGTATATAAACATCCTTTCAGATGGGTTCATAAACAACACCCTAGCATCTTGACAGGTTGCCGGTTCTGGAAAGCTTCAACAAAAATCAGAAAACTTCTTTGCAGACATTTTCACACAAACAGAACCCTTTGGCAAGAGGAAATTCAATTTCAGGTATTAGGTAGTTACATGTGAAATATCTTTATTTTCTTACATCATAGAGAATGCTAAAAGTGAAAGATTTACTAATGTATCAGGTTGTTATACAAGAAATGTAGTCTTTTTTACATCATAGAGAATAATGCTAAAAGTGAAAGATTTACTAATGTATCTGGTTGTTATACAAGAAATGTAGTCTTTTTTACATCATAGAGAATAATGCTAAAAGTGAAAGATTTACTTATGTTATTGCGTTTTTTGGATTCAATGTAAATAGAGATATAAGTCGTTATTAATGGATGTTTTTGAGCCCTTAACAGCAATGGTGTCTACCTAAGAAGTTAGTCTAATTTTCAAGTACGATTTCAAATTAAAGACATGATGCAGCTCAAGTTTTTGGAGTTAACACTACTACAGTGCAAACTGTTCAGTGTTGGTTCAATAGGTCTAGGTCTGTTACACTGCCTTTCTAATGTGCCTACTGCTATGGGAAAGCCAAGTTGAGAATGACAAAGCTCTTCTCGCTTGCACACATTTTAGGTCACGCAACCCTAGACTCCTGCTGATTAAGAGTTCAGTATTAGTACAAGTAAGGCCAACTTTACACTTTAAATGTAATTAAACTAATGGTCTGCTACATATTTCTTTCATATTAAAGCATCTAACTTCTCAATAATTAAAGTATGTAACTGCTACCACCTAATAAAATTATGTCATAACAGACTTTACTAACAGAGTGGGGAAAAAGAGAGATGGGCTTGCCTGCTGGATTTTGAAGGAATATACGTTGATAAGAGTGGTAGGAAGAGAGAAAGAAACAGAAAGCACAGAAGAATAAAGCAGACATTTAAACAGTTTTGTTTATTTTGTTATATTGTATACTTATGTAACTCATAAATAAAACATTAAAATGCCATAGTGATCTTTAATCCTTGGTGGTTGTTTCTAATTAAAGTTCAGTCTGCTCAGATAGCGTAATGGTTAGCACGTCTGCCTCGCACACAGAAGGTCCTGGGTTCGATTCTCGGTATGAGCAAAGAGTGTGGAAAAATACATAGATATTTCATTAGGACAAATTTCAGCAGTTGATTGTGTACTCTCTAAGCAGTGTGATTGGGGTAGGGGTATCCCTTCCATGGACTTGCATCCTGCCAACAGGGATGGTCATAAAAAAAACTCTTAGGAATAAAGTCCTGGTCTCGACCAGACTTGAGACTTGCAAGAATCACTAAGCAACAGAAACTGGGACTTTATCACTGGCCTCCATTGGGAGTTGTTCTCAAGAGACAGGATGTGTTACCTTATGAGACGGGATGCTTACTGTTAGTCCAAGTAATAATCATAGTGGGCGTGCATTTTAAGGGAACACTGTATACAAACCAAGCCAATTCATATCAAAATAATTTCTTGGTAATAAAAGGAATTTGTTAAGGGCGTCAAGAAAAAAAAATCCTTAGACACTAAGTGTTTTAATCATTCTAGTTTCTAGTAGTGGTTAGTTTGGACTAATATCCTCACGGCCAAAACAGTGGGGAAAAAAAAGAAGGGAAAAAAAGAAGAAAAAAAAAAAGAAAAAAAAAGAAAGGACAAAAAGAAAAACAGGAGGAAAGTATTCTAAACAAACCCCACACAAAAAGTAAACCACATATTTACCTTGATCCGGACTTCACCCGCCCTGGGGGGTGCCACTTCCACAGTCTCAATACTCAGAGGTTTCTTGGCTTCCCAAGCAACAGCTGCCTTGCAGGTGATGACCTGCAAATAAAGAAAAAGGTTTTAAATATTGAGATTGGTAGGAAGAAAGAGAGGGTAGGAAGAAAGAGAGAGGGTATTAACCACCCTTTAACTAGTAACCTAGTCTCGTAGATGTTATGTCAATAAATCCAATCTACCCTTCTTGCGGCCTTCTGCTGTACTAAGCTAATATTAGTAAATATCGATACTGGAACTTAAAAAAAACGGAATCTAAACCTTGCCAAAAAAACAATTTCAAATACAATCTACAACTTAATAGTTGTAGATAGTATTTGAAATTGTTTTTTTGCCAAGTTTAGAAACCTTCAATCAAAACTGTCAACATAGATTTCTTCAGTTTTTAAGTTGGTCTGGCTGGCTATGTATGTATCACGCGTACATGCTGCACCAATGGCAGAAAATTTAAACATTTTTTTTTTAATTTAACCTTATGTTTAGAAAAACGTTTTTTGAAAATTCCTTCCCAAAATAAGTTTATAGTGGGGATTTACAATGTAAGTTTATGCTTAGTTTGTGTCCAGCAGCGTTCACGCCTGGTTTTTTTTAAAGTTCAAACTTTAGTGGTCACTGCCCTGCCCAACAAAAGGTGAGGGAAGTAATTTATCCATTGATCACCCCTTTTTTCAATTGATCACCCCTAACACAGCTGGTTGCCAAAAGGCGTTGGTCAAGTGACGGTTTCTATTGATTGACTAACCAGACCTGTTTTTATTGAACTTACAAAAATAAAATATTTTCTTTGTAAGTGGTTGAGAGAGAGTGTAGAGTTTTTAACTTTTTAATTTTCGAAATGCCATTACTTGAGTAATTACCTTAGACACTAAGGGCACAAAGAAAACAAATCCTTAGACACTAAGGGTGTCTCATTTCAAAAAGCTTGTGAACCACTGGCCTAGTGGATAAACGTCTTGGTTAAATGCATCTAATTAGCTGGTGGTCATGAGTTCGATCCCTAGCTCAGGCAGTGATTGTCATGAGTGGCCACGCATGATAAGTGCCCAACGCACCATTTTTAAAAAGTTGATATTTTCATTATTTTTACAGCTACAATGCTCATTTTTTGTTTTTTTTAAATCTTAAAAACCATGACTCATAATGTAGTGTTCAAGCTTCAAAATATTTTAAAAAACCAAGCATTGTAGCTCCAAAAATAACAAAAATATCAACTTTTAAAAAATGGTTCATTGGGCACTTATGCACAGCCACTCATAAATGAAATCAGTGCAAAATCAATCCCCCAGTTATCGTAACACTACGACGCTTAGTGCAAAGCTAAAATGATAAGTGTTGCACTAATTGGTCAAAATTGCACCAGTGGCGTCACCAGCAGTGAAAATATGAACTACGGCCACGTTTACAAGAATATTTAATTATTTGAAGAAAAAATCTGGCAAATTGTTAATCGGCATAATTCAAACCAGCGCTAAACCAGAACAGCCTTTATTAGTCACCTGGAGAAGGTAAGAGGGTGCAACAGTCAAAACATGACTATAACAACCAAGATGAGGACACCAGTTCAAATAAATCAGTGTATGAAACATTTTTTTCCTTTTATTTGGAGGTGCGGGTGGCCTAACTGTTAACAGCAGAGTGAATGGAATCAGCAAGTAGAGTTCAAACGCTGGTTAAGAGAGTTGGCGTTCACTTTGCACTAATGCCTTTGGGAAAGGCATGAATCATCTATCTCCCTCCAGCTAAAGATAAAATAGCAGGCCAGACTAGCCTTGGTTGGCAACTAGTCTAGGAGACTGACAACAGATTCCAAACAGGGAAAGTCCAGTCCTTAGCCAGCATCATGAGAGGCAGACAACAGACAGTAGGGAATGTATACCCAAAACGTGCAGTAAATGGGGCTTTGGTGAAGTTTTGATTGGCCTAGCAAGCCAGAAGTGTATTATAATAAATTACACCTGTAGAATAAAGGTGAACAAAAATGGACGGATAAAATAATGCAACTGCAGTCGCCACCTCCCCATGACACTAGAAGATTTTTTAAAAAGAAAAAGAAAAAAAAAAGAAAAAAAAAGGAAAAAGAAAGAAAAAAGAAAAAAGAAAAAAAGAAAAAATGAAGGAAAAAAAAAAAAGATATTCGCCACCTGAGCAAAGTTTATTTAAGGAAGTCAACAACTCGAAAGATAAACAGATAAGCTAGTCAAAATTCCTTATCAACCCAGAAAGGTTTTTAAATGATAAACGACTTTAAATGATAAACAACCTTAAACAAGTTGCTTGAAGAGTAACAAAAGAATTTGACCCTTCGAAGACTGTTTACTAAAGGAAGATAAATCATACAACTCAGACATTGTTTGTCCAGACATTTGAAAAACTCTTTGCCTATAAATTAATACTAGTAAAATATCTGTTGCTTTGCTAACGGTATACTAAGCATGTCATGGATGCCAGTCTGCTCTTGATTTAGCTTGTTTCTGGGTGTCTAGTTATAAACCTTAAGATCCATCTGTTGTGAATGAATTTGTACAGAAATACCTTAAACATACATCAAAACCCACACTAATCAAGGTATTCCGGTATATAGTTAGTATAAGACAAATATATGAAGGATTCTATTCCCAAAATGAACCCTAGGATTTTAATGATTTCTACCTGTATTATTTATTAATTTCTAATGTACAAATTAGACTAAAGTAAATAGAAAGTTACTTGAATTTATACAATTTACTCTTGTTTAATAGGTTTATCCGGGCTAACACAGAATATGACCATGCTACAAAAGTGAAGTTTAATCCTGATACCAAGCAAGAAAAAACAGTCAGATATTGAGCACCAAACACCTTGGTGCACAATATCTGACTGTGTGCATTTGTTAGTACCGGAATTAAAAAGTATGAGTTATGAGAATAGGCTAAAAGTGTTAGGATTAACATCGTTAGAAAATAGGAAAGATCGGGTAGACTTAATAAAAATCTTTAAGATTATGTGTAGTTTAGAAGTAGTAAACCCTGATGTATTTTTTACTAGAAGTGGGTACAAGGGACTGAGAGGCCACACACTTACGGTAGACGCATATGGAATTAGATTGAATACCAGAAAATTCTTTTTTAGCAATAGAGTGGTAGGACTTTAGAATAGATTAACGGAATATGTAGTGCTATCAATAGATGCAAATGATTTTAAGAAGAATTAGGATGTTTATTACACCGCAAAGGTTTAAGACCCTAGACATAGTGTAAATATGATCATGCTGTGTGCTTGTATATACCCTTTTGCAAAACCTATCTGGCTATTCTCTCCCTCTCTCTTTGCAGTTTTGTGTTGAGATTCCATTCTCAGAACCTCCTTTACCTCCACCCCTTTCAATGTAGATTTTTTTTTATTTTTAAACTATGACAGATGGAAGTGATAAACAGAAGTGTGCGGACACATTGCTTATTATAATATATATTTGAAAGCTAGCATATTAACTGAAGGACTTAAAAATTCAAGTTTACAAATCTCATTTTGAAGCGTTGTGCGTTAAATTTCAACAAACGTTTGAAGTGTTGGTATCTGTGTGGTGGGTCATTTTTAATACCACCTTTTTATCTTCATATATCTAGGAGCACAGCCGTGGTGGGTCATTTTTAATACCACCTTTTTATCTTCATATATCTAGGAACATAGCCGTGGGGGGTCATTTTTAATACCACCTTTTTATCTTCATATATCTAGG
>VCCN01002452.1:3766826-3779726 GCA_006491835.1 Architeuthis dux
GGTATACATTGTACCCCCCCCCCTTTCCGACGCTTATTGGATGAATTTCTATCTGAAATTTTCATTGTATAATGTTCACTCTGCATGATTAATATTTACCACTTAAGTGCATTGACAAGGAAGGAGATTATATAAAAAAAATATTTGTTGTATAAAATAAATGCCTTTGGTCACATGACAGTTTCTATTGAGTTACTAATCAGACCTATTCTGATTCATTTTTTATTAGATGAAGCATTGTCAACCATTAATAATTTGTTGCTAGTATTTCTTTCATCTTAATTTTCATTGCTTTTCATTGTATTAAAACTCCGGGACATTCCAGAAGACAGTGAATAACCTTTAATCAGCCATGATAATTAATTTTGTGGCCTTTTGAAAAAATTTCTCAAATTCTTTCAAGATGAATATTTTTAGACCTAAATGGATGACTTATCAGGGAAAATAGAGATGGCAACCAAACATCTATAAAGTTTCACTCAACATAGAAAAAAGTATAATTATTTTGAAATTAATGTTTATGTATACAATTACATAGAAATTATAAACAAAATAATCACTTTTATTATTATTATTGGATGAAGTAATTGTAACACATTGAATAAATGGCCTCCATTCTGTCTCTACAGACAATGGATTGTTTGATTTGTTTAGCGGCACATCAACGCTTGATGGGTCATTTAATGCCGAAATCAGTTTAAAATCCCCAAAAATAGAGTCTTGTGATTTTGGTGAAAGGTTACTTTTCCTTAAAAAGAGTCTTTGGTGAAAGAAAAGGTGGCCACTTGTTGGAGTGGGTGGGGGTCCTACACCTCTGCAGGGGATGCAGTCAGCGCATTCTAGCTGACAGGGCCGAGCCCCTCTGTGTAGCGTGGGGGAGGGGGATCTTTCCCCTCTGCAGGGGATACAGTTGGTGTAAGAGGTTATTTTTTTTTTTTAACTAGAGTCTTGCGACTTTGGTGAAATGTTATTCTTTTTTTAACTAGAATCTTGCGACTTTGGTGAAAGGTTATTCTTTTTTTAACTAGAGTCTTGCGACTTTGGTGAAAGGTTATTCTTGTTTTAACTAGAATCTTGCGACTTTGGTGAAAGGTTATGTTTTTGAAAACTATAGTCTTGCGACTTGGGTGAAAAAACAGGTGGCCCCTGCTTGTGGGGAGGGGGGTCTTACCCCTCTGCAGGGTATGTAGTCAGCGTATTCTAGGCCCCAGCCATGCCAACAGGGCTGTACAGTCAATGGAGTGTCCCCTCCAGGGCGTATGCCTGGGCGAAGCTTATGGAAATCCTGAGATGCCCAGTCATCAGAATCCCCCTCTCGGCCTTGCTGATGTAGTCCAAAGGAAAGCAGAGAACGATATGTTTGGCATCAGCTTGGCTGTCGGAAGAATGTCAAATTGGGTGTCAAACCCCCCCAAGGGGGCTACTCTCCCTGGTTTGGAACCATTGTCCTTCTCCTAGACTGGTTGCCTTCCCAAGGCTAGAGAGTCCAATCTGCACTACTATTTTACCCATAGTTGGGGGAGAAGAGATGGAGTCATGCCTTTTCCAAGGGCATTAGTGCAAAGTGAACATAAACAGCCCCAACCAGAGTTTAAACTCTGGTCACTGATTCCATTGTCCAAGCCGTTACTGAATACACCAATTGCACCTCCTGTAACACATTATTTGACTAGTTTTTACCTTCATCTTAATTTCAGTTGTTTTTATATACAACTTTTCAATTCAGGCTGTTGTTTCCACGGCAACAAATAACAGCATGGTCGGCTATAATAAAGAATAAGATTTCGGTGAGAATCGAACTCACACCATCATTGCCGGAGTGAGTCTAGTTTATGCCTAGCTTCTTTTACCAATCGGCCACAAAGACTCTCATGGATTAGAAGAAGCTGAATCACACTCCATACATCTGACTCTCGCTGCCATGTTTTTGTTGTTTTGTAAAAACTAGTCAAATTTGATAAAAAATAAAATACTCAGTGTTATACATTGATTTATATCCTCATCCTCATCTTAGTTCGGCCCTGTCAGATGGGGCCTAGAATACGCCAACAGCATCCCCTGCAGAGGGGTAGGACCCCCCATAACCAGTGGCCACCTTTTCTTTCACCAAAGTCACAAGACTCTATTTTAAAAAAAAAACATTTCACCAAAGTCACAAGACTCTATTTAAAAAAGAAAAAAGATAACCTTTCACCAAAGTCACAAGACTGTAGTTAAGGAAAAGTAACCTTCCACCAAAGTCGCAAGACTCTATTTAAAAAAAAATAACCTTTCACCAAAGTCACAAGACTCAATTTAGAAAAAAAAAATGTCAAGATTGTACTCGTTGGGAAAACATTCAGAAGGGAGTTTATTCCACATATCAGATATTATTGAGAAGAAACTGTTTGCGTGGAACTTGTGGCGTGTCCTTGATAAATCTAAAAAGTATGGATGTGTCTTGATTGCAGACTGAAAATTCCCAGACAGGAGGGACAAGAGGGAATGTAGTTCATCTGAAGACTTTCCGTGGAAGAAACCGTAGAAAAGTACCAGATTTGCAACATTACGACGATGAGACAGTGGTCCACATGTATGTGTGAGGGTCTCCACATCAAACTTGACCTTGTGTCACATTCTGCCCTTGTGCTAAAAAAGCAAGTAAAATGTAAAAAAGAGATAGAAGGCCAAAGGCTTCCAAATGATCTTTACCAATAGCTGGGAGGAGAAGTGGATTCATGCCTTTCCCAAAATTCAAACTCAGTTTACTAATTTTGTTTTCCGTACTGGTAACCATTACGCCACCCCACACCTCCAAAAAGTAAGTAAAAAAAAGAATACAGGTCTGGTTAGTCCCTCAATAGAAACCGTCATATTACCAATGTCTTTTGGCAGAATGCCTTGTTGGGGGTGTTCAATTAAAAAGGGGTGATCAATGAATATATTACTTCTCTTGACTTTTGTTTATCTAAAAAGTGTGAATTTTCAAAAAACAAGTGCGAACGCTGCCGGAAACAAACTAAGGGACCAATTTAGCATGAACTTACATTGTAAATTGAATCCCCGCTAAAAACCTATTAAGAGGGGTAATTTTCAAAGAACAAAAAAAACGTTTTTTCTAGACAGCATAAGGAGTAAATGTTTAAATTTTCAGCACTCTAGCTCCATTGGTGTGGCCTGTATGCGCTATACATACAGGCAGAACCATTTAAAAACTGAAGAAACCTATGTTGACAGTTTTGGTTGACGGTTTCTAAAAGAAATACACACAAAGAAAGAGGGGGGAAGGTGGGAGACTTGTCGAAATTCATCCGGGCGGGGTCACAGCCTCGTTTCTGTCTCTTGACCTCTGGCAGCGCCTCTCTTCCATTTCACTCTGCATTCAACATGGCGGCTACCAGTCCGGCCGCACGAGTTTGTGAAACTCCCGGTTGTAACACTGAAGCCAGACTTCAATGTCCAACTTGTATAAAACTCGGCATTGTAGGATCTTATTTCTGTAACCAGGTAAATTTTTACCTTTCTTTAGAGAATTACAACATCCTCATTTACTGCAGTTTTTGGTTTCTTAATTTTGTTTAAATGGGTTTCTCATGTGGTCGCCAATTCTTTTGAAAATTTTATATCCAAAATTGAGACAAAACAAATCCAAAAATATCTAGCCGTTCCAGAAAATTATCTAAAAATATTATCCAAGATTTTGAGGCTAAAGATATCTAGATATCAGTCTGTACTTTACCAAATATCTAAAAATATCAAGATTTAGCCAGCAAAATCTAAAAATATCTGAGCCTCATTGAAAAAGAAATATATATCTAAAAACAAGGGGATTTGGTAAAATTTTGATATTTTGGAAAAAGTATCTAAAAATATCGATTTATGCTCCCCAAAATCTAAAGTAACGCGATTTTTTTAAGAAAAATCTAAAGAATTATCCAAGATATTGAGGTAAAAAATATCCAGAAATATCTAGATATCAGTGTCTGAACTTTACCAAATATCTAAAAATATCAAGACTTAGCCAACAAAATCTAAAAATCTCTGAGCCTCATTAAAAAAATATCTAAACTGATATCTAATATCTAAAAACAAGGGGATTTGACAAAATATTGATATTTTAGAAATATTCTAAAAATATTGATTTATGCCACTAAAATCTAAAGTATCGCGAGAAAAATCTAAAAATATCAGCCTCATCAAAAAAAATATCTAAACTGATATCTGATATCTAAAAACTATTTCTTATATCTAAACGCAACAAAAAAATATCTAGATTTAGATATAAAATATCTAAGTTGGCAACCTTCATTGATGGACGTAGTTTTTATTTTATTTAAGAGTCCGATTTAAATATTATTTTAATTATTTATCTACATCATCAATTAATCTGTTTTGTGTAAATGTATATGTGTGATCCTTAGGGTATTGTATTTGTTTTTTAATAGATTAAGTTAATAATCTCCTAATTTAAGGGTTTCTTATTTCTTCTTAATTGGTCATTCCTAATTCAAAATGTTTCTTTTTTTACGGGAAACCAAATTTTTGTTACTTTTTTTCATTATTCTCTGTAGTGACAAGTTTCATTTTTTTATTACTTGAATTAATGTATATTTTAAGGTTGAATAAGTATTTAAAAAAAATTTAAATTGTATACAGAGATGCCCATAGATGCATTTTTATTTATTTAATAATACATTATTTAAATAATAATATAACTAAGTTATTATTATTACTACTGTACCAGTCGTGTTGTCAAAAAAGATGGTATATATGAAATAAATAAATACGTAGTTTTAATTTAATCAAAAGTTTATTTGATAAAAACAACTATTTTATTTACAATCAAGTTTATATAATAAAAAATACGTAATTTTATTCGCTGATTAGGCAAATTCGCCGATACGGCATAACATATACAATAGTTTTCAATACTGAAATGTTTGTATAATTTATTTCATTATTCTTACAGTTGGTGCACAAATTTAATTGATTTCGGGGTGTTACTGACAAAAAATAAATATACAAATAACACGTGGGGCATTATTAATCATATAGATTTCTTTTCGAAAATTTAAAACTTTATTTCACTATTAGAAATGAAAAATTAAGATTTTTATGACTACTTTTTACCTTAATTTTATTAGTTGCGATAAAAAAAAGAAAACTAATAAAATTAAGTTGAAGGTAAAAAGTAGTCATAAAAATATTAAAAATTAATGATATTTTTTCTCTCGTTTAAATTTATTTCCAAGATTTTTAAATAGATGACAATGACATAAATAAAATATCTCTAAATTAAAAAATTGTTGCTGTCAAAAGTTTAAAATAAGGCACATTCTCGATATGAGGCATGATGAAGAGAAAACTCCCATTGTGCCATATTACAT
This sequence comes from Architeuthis dux, assembly GCA_006491835.1. NCBI lineage: Eukaryota > Metazoa > Mollusca > Cephalopoda > Oegopsida > Architeuthidae > Architeuthis > Architeuthis dux. Next base: position 3,772,193 of record VCCN01002452.1, read on the forward strand.
ACCTTCCTATATAAGGGCGAATGCAGACCCCAGATATGTTTGCATCGGAGTACTACAGTAACGTGCAACTAAAATACTTAAAAAGGGATTGAAAAAGATCAACAAGTCTCACAGAGGGGGCAGTTTGCTAGGGATTTGGGGGCCCTGGGGGTGCTTGACTCCTTGTGAGACCCTTAGTGAGATTTGTCAGAACTGCAGTATGTAAAAAGCTTTTGGGGGGGCGCCTTCTAATTCCCCATATGAGCTAAAAGATACATTTTGTAAAAGGGCTTGAAAAAAAAATCAACAAGCCTCATATTGTGAATAATCTTATTTTAAAAAATTTGACAGCATGTTTTTAGACTTCGTAAAAAATGCACATTTTTTAAAAACGCCCCAAATAGCCTTTCTGCTTGTGTTCGGTCCTTTTTACGATAATATAATCTTTGTCTTGTTTATTTTTTTTATTCATTTAAGAATTTTAGGTTTTGTATTGCCGAGGACTTGGAGATAAAAATAAAAAAAGTTGATCTGCATTGCGACTGTCGTAGGTGCCTTTCAGAAATATACCCTGCCTTGTCAAACTGGGTATTTTTAGTACCTAAACACCCATTGTGTCAAATATAATGGCATATATGAAATTGATACTTAAACTCCTTACTACACTAACTGTAAAAATGAAATGAATTAGAAACATTTCAGGGTTAGGATTCGGTTTACCTAATTAAAGTAAAAAAAATATTTTTCCTATGTAGTATAAACTGCATTGACTGAATCTGACCTTCGTTTCTTCCTGAAATGTTTCTTTTTTCATAAAACTTTTATAAGGGAAGCGAGTGAATTGGGTCTAAAGTGGGTGATCGATTTTCAATGTACGTGTAATGTAAAACTGGACCCTTAATTTTGTGTCCGTCTTTTCGAAACCGATGTACAATGTAAATATTTAACTTTTTATTTGCCTACGCAAATATGGCCGCCTATTTTAGCAGTATATTTACATAGTAAATCGCTCCCCCTACTTTACAGCCAAGCAAATATGGCTGCCTATTTTAGCAGTGGGTGAAGAGTAGTTTTTTTGTGCTTTCAATCCATAAGACCTTTTTGTGTCCTCTGTAAATTTGTCAGTTTTGAGAAATCTTAACCCCAAATTCCACTTTAAAGCCTTTTCATAATGGTGACACTAAAAGATATGCGTGCCTGCCAGGGAGTGTGTGTGCACACACACCCTGGTAGACCCGTGCTGATGACTTTCAATGACATTTTGTGGAAGGGTGGGCCATGGACTGAGGAAGAATTGATTTAAATTTAGGCTCGGATCCAGGAATCTTTTCCTCCCCTGTATTGTAGCTAAATGCCCACATAATATCTCAATGGGGTAAAGTAAGGGAGAATTGGTCAAATTTGGGGGGCAGATCCAAGAATTGTTTTATTTTTTTATTTCCATACATTTATGTATTCGCTCGTGTTTGTCCACACAATATCTCCACAAGTTTTCACTGAATTACAATGACATATATTGATTAAATTTTGGGGCTGATCTAGGAATTTGTAAAAGTTACCTCCCCTGCATCGTAGCTATATATATGAACTGATTTTCATTCAGTTTTTATTGACAATAGGGTTGGCAGAGATATTCTGCTCTCTGAGTGCTTTCTAGTTAAATGCTTGATTATTATCAAATTATATATTAAGTCTTTTTACAAGTAATAGAATCTGTCAACCATAACTGTCATCATAGGTTTCTTCAGTTTTCAAGTTGATCAGGCTGGCTGTGTATGTATGTTTGTATCACGTATACAGGCCATACCAATGGAGCTACACGGCTGAAAATTTAAACATTTGCTCCTTATTATATTGTCAAATGACATTTATTAGTGAGGGCCTATATTTGCCGACGTCAGTGTGAGCGACTGCTAAACAAGCGGCCTAAATCATAAATGTGAATAAAGAAACAAACTCTGTGCGGGGATCGAACCTGCGTCCACCTTGGAAGCCACCTATACGCGGTGATGTTCTACCGACTGAACTAACGAAGATCAGATAGTAGACAGGAGTCTTTTATTCTACACTTTGTTGGCTTCTCCATTCTCACGTTCTGATTTTAGGCACGGATATAATGTGGCTCTCTTATATCGACAGTATGAAATCAAATGATAGATAATTTTATATCCAATCGACAGAATATGACGCCAGGCAAATATAGGCTCTCACTAATAAATGTCATTATTATCATATTCTGTCGATTGGATATAAAATTATCCATCATTTGATTTCATAAAATGTTCCGTACTGTCCAAGGTCATATTATAATTTAATGTGTTTTTTTTTTCCAGCTTATACTTAGTTACATTAATTTGTACAGCAATACCGTAACCATATTTAATCAAAACCTCACTATTCAAGGTATTTTATTTCAGCTTATACTTAGTTACATTAATTTGTACAGCAATACCTTGACCATACTACATCAAAACCGCACTGTTAATGTATTCCTCTATATCAGTGGTTCCCAACCTTTTCAAGTCATTCGCCACTTTTGTCAATAAGGTTGCCAATTTAGAACATTTCTTGTTTTGGCAGTGCAAAAAGTGCTAAATTAGCGCGTTTTCTGCTAAAACATTTTGGACATTTTTTGACTATTTTTGACGATTTTTAGCGTCTTTTTGGAGGTTTTTGGCAATTAAAAAAAATTTATTGCTTTTTGGCAGTCAAACTAGCGCGAAAATATATTTTGAGTTGGCAACGCTGAACAGTCATATAAATCTTTGGATGTATGTCCCAGTAGCAGGGCCATCTTATTGCATGGGTACACTGGGCAGTTGCCCTGAGACCGCCACGATTTTAGGGGCCCTGAAATTCAATTTGAAAAATAAAAATTAAAGTTCATATTATTAAATAGCAGACATAAATCAGTTCTTGAATCCATGTATTGAATCGGGGTTGGCACTATGGTCTGTGGACCAAATCCTGTACATTGCTTTGCTCGGGGGCCTCAAATATTCTTAAGATAGCCCTGCCCAGTAGTCTCGAAAGTTAAGCAAACTTTGTCATTTTCTTTTTTTTAAAAATCTGGTTCTGCTCTCAATACTATTTTGAATTTAAATCACTTGAAAGTATTTTTAGTTAGTCACTGCTGCCCACAACACTAGTTTATTGCTGGGATTAGGTTATTCATGTGTTCTGACATTTATATGTATCTATGTATCCCGATGGTATAATGGTTAGTATGTCGGCCTCACACGCCGAATGTTCTGGGTTCAATTCCCGGTATGAGTGAAGAGTGGAAAACTCTTCATTAGGACAAATTTTCCTGTGCACTCAGCAGCTAAATGAGTACACATTAAGCTGTGTGATTAGGGTGGAGGTATCCCTTCGGTGGATTTGCATAAAAACTTGCGAGTTTAAAGTCCTGGTCTCTACCAGACTTGAGACTTTCAAAGAAAGTCGGGACTTTGTCACCGATCTCCACACGCCCTGCTGCGCATGAGAAATAATAAAATAAAATCCGGACTTCGCCCAGCCCTAAACATTCATAGTAGAAACTTGAAATTTTGCACACACACACTCCCCTCAATGAGTAGGGAAAATTTCTTTTTGTTTTCTTGAAAATTCTCCCCCCTAAATAGGTTTTTGGAGCAGGTTTCAATATGCAATGTAAGTTTATGCTAAATTGGTCACTAGTTTGTGCCCGATTGTTCTTTGAAAATTCAGACCTTTTTTAGTGATCACAGCCCAACAAAAGGCAAGAGAAGTAACTTATTCATTGATCACCCCTTTTTTCAACTTTTTAATTGATCACCCCCAACACAGCATATATGGGTGTTTTATATTAATTTCAAGTATTTTTAGTTTGTGGCAAGGTTCATCAGTCTAGACTTTAATTAAGTTAATTATTTGTCTGAAGCCATTCTCTCTCTAATTAAGAGTTTTTTTCTTCGTAAAGTAATTTGCAAAAGAATTTGACAACTGCTACACAGACAGTAGACACTTTCTTAGTTAGGCACTCGAATACAGAATACCTGAAGTCATTGGATTAAAAGAAAGAAGGAAAAATACAGGTCTGCTTAGTCACTCAATAGAAACTGTCATGTGATCAATTAAAAAAGGGGTGATCAATGAATAAGTTACATGTCTTGCCTTTTTTGGGGCAGTGATCACTAAAAAAAAGTCTGGATTTTCAAAAAAACAAGTGTGAATGCTGTCGGATACAAACTAAGGGATCAATTTAGCAAAAATGTATATTGTAAATTGAACCTCCCACTAAACCTATTTAAGAGGGAAATTTTAAAAAAGTTTTTTCTAGACAAAATAAGGTGTTGATGTTTAAATTTTCAGCCCTCTAGTTCTATTGGTGTGGCCTGTACGTGTGATATAGACATAGCCAGCCAGACCAACTTTAAAAAAACAGGTCTGGGTAGTCACTCAATAGAAACTGTCATGTGATCAATTAAACAAATTGAATAAGTTACATCTCTTGCCGTTTTTTGGGCAGTGACCACTAAAAAAAAGTCAGGATTTTCAAAAACAAGTGTGAATGCTGTCAGACACAAACTAAGGGATCAATTTAGCAAAAATTTATCTTGCAAATTGTTTCCCTCCCCCACTAAACCTATTTAAGAGGGACATTTTCCAAAAAAACCCAATAAACGTTTTTTCTAGACAAAATAAGATGTGGATGTTTAAATTTTCAGGCCTGTACACGTGATACATATATAGCCAGCCAGACCAACTTAAAAACTGAAGAAACCTATGTTGACAGTTTTGGTTGATGGTGTCTAACAACTTTTAAGTTGTTAACAGGATCAGATGTTTTTCAGAGTCTTTCTGTTAGAAAGTTCAGCATAAAGAACTTGTTGTTTCAAATTGAGGCAACATTTTTCAACTCCCACATGCAGAATGATTATATTGTCTAAGTTCGCACGACTTCTACCGACTACTCTCTGATTAATTGTAATGATTTGGTTAAATTAGAGCCGTCTTACATTTCTTTACAAATGAATAGAAACGTTTTTTTTGTGAGGGACAAATTAATTTTGGGCAAACTTAACTCTTGCGTAAAAGTGGGGTATAACGGTTCACTTCAGTGTCTCCGGTCATTTAGAAATCTTGGTGACTAAATCCACAAAAATATACTGCTGAGTACAAATTACTGTACAAGTTGGGTAGTGTGGTCCCTCTTACAGAGCTAGTAGTATTGCTTTCTTTTCACATTTCGCTCTCCAATCACTGTGTTCCCAAAATACCTACAAATACCCCTAGCCCTAATGTGGTACAACAGGAATGTCAGCATTGTTGGAGTATGAAATACAAAAATAGAGCAATACTATCATTCCAAGGGAAAATATGAATCACTGCCACTCGTATATGCTGTGTTGGGGGTGATCAATGAATGTTCCTTCTCGCGCATTTTGTTGGGCACTAAAAAGTGCAAATTTTCAAAAAAACAAGCATGAACGCTGCTGGACACAAATTGAAGGACCACTTTAGCCTAAACTTACATTGAAAATTGAACCCCCCCCCTCTAAAAACCTATTATGGGGGAGTGTGTGTATAAAATTTCAAGTTTCTACTATGAACAGTTAGGGCAATATGAAGTCCGGATACATAGATGGATATAACACAGGAATAACCTAAACCCAGCAATAAACCAGTGTTGTGTGTAGAAGTGATTAATTACTAGCTCTGTAGGAGGGACCACACTACTTAACTTAAGCTAAATTATTTGCTATCCTTTCTGCCATCCAGTTTCATTCAAATGACAAGGTTTCATCAAGAATAATCATACTGTCATTCACCAAATGTCTGTCTGTCTGTCATTGGATAACTCAAGGACAGCTATGGCTGCCAAATTTTATGTGATTACTAATCACCCCGGAGCATGTTTTTAGCATATAAGTTTTTAACCCCCCCATATTATTGGGTCTGTATTCGCACTCACATGAATAATAATTATGATTATTCCCATCTATCTATCTATCTATCACCTATCTTTTGTGAAATCACCAACCAAAAGAGAGAATGGGATACGTTTCAAAATTAGCCGTTATCTCCGTTGACCGAGGTCAACCCTGCCTCTCCTGACCTCATTTCTGTGGCCGACCAGTTACCAATATCGGTATCTTAAGGGAACCATTTCAATACTACTCATTGAGGTGTGTGTATACAAAATTTCAAGTTTCTACTATGAACAGTTAGGGCTGGATGAAGTCCGGATACATAGATGGATAGAACACATGAATAACCTAAACCCTACACCTTGGCATCATATGATGCCCTCTTTTTGTCATTTAATTGATTGGCTTTCCTTTGTACTAACCTTGAAAAGATAAATAAGGACAACTGCTACACTTACCCCAATCTATACATGATTCTATCACAGTATGATTCAATAAATACATAGTTTGAATCTATGATCCTTTATCGGTACTAAAGGCATCGTTTAGGCCTTCCGCAGGAACTGGCTGGAGATAGTTTTCAGCTTGTCCCAATAATTCAGGTGATCTTTTGGATCAAGTTTACATCAGGCGCCCTAAAAATTGTCAAATTGAAAAGTGACACATTTTGTTGCAACACTGGATTTGTTTGAAGTTATTTACAAGATACCGGAAAAATAAAAAGTATTTTTTGTGCTTTCAATCCAACTATTCTTTGTAAAACTAAGTTTTGGCTTTTATAGCGATTTATTAGAGTTTAGTCATTTAGTAACTGTCATCTTAACATAATAAAAAAAATAGAAAATATGGTTGGATTGAAAGCACAAAACTTTGGGAAACTCTGTGTTAGGGATATGGTTAGTAGGTAGGTTTGGGGTTAGTGTTTCAACTCCCTGAATGTAATTTCCAGTTCAGCTAAAAAAATCTCTTGTTATTTGCAATGGGACAATAGCCTACCACGTTTAGGTAAAGCATTTATTTTTTTCTGGTGAATGAACACATCTTTCAGCCATTTTGAATTTAAAATGTTGAAATTGTTGCCTGCTTCTTTGACTTTAAATTCTCCATCAACAGTAGCTGTCACTTGGCCACTAAAGCGGTGGCCATTTTGAAATGGGAAACGTTGCAATTGCCAAGTTTGATTTGCCATTTCCAATGTCTGTCCTTAAAACATTTACTGCCACACAAGGCAAGTGTGTCTTGTGGCATGTTGTGTATTGCCTCTGATGAACTTGTGTGTCCATTACACTGTTTTTTTGGGGTTTTTTTGTGAAAAACAACCATAATGCACAAATGCATCACATGGCAAAACACACAGCAAGTGCAGAGGATGCATGTTAATGTCATTCTTTATAGTTTAATAAATTTAATTTGATTTATTAAAATGAAGCATAAATAGTCTTATATAGTATTTTCTAATGCATAATTGGCTCGTCTACGGTAGTATACCGATATAAGAATACATTTTTTGCAATTACTAATATCTTTTTTATTATATATGATACTTTTGTTTATTTACCATTTTATACAGACTATAATTTATATACTTCATTCAGAGGTCATCTACAAGAGTTCAGATTACTGTCTAGTCAATGTTGCCAATCAAGATTTTTTTTTTTTTT
>VCCN01002452.1:3816933-3841024 GCA_006491835.1 Architeuthis dux
TCTATATCTATCTCACACACACACGGTTTTTTTTTTTGTTACGATTTGTCTAAGGAAGTGCATCAAAATGAATTCCATCTGGTGGACTGTTTGTGAAAAGAATTCTGTCCCAGATTTTCATTTAACCTCTTCAGATTAACTTACAGATAATTTGCAGAAATGTCACTCACTGGGCCAAGTGTTACGACTATGAATGCCTCTAGGGTGCAATTGGGAATTGTGTGTGTGTGTGTGTATGTATGTGCGCGCATGTTAGATACCAGAGCAGATCTCAAATTTCAAAGTCAGTTCCATTAAATTCTTTTGTTAACACTTACATTTACTGGGGTAGATGCGAACATTCCCATCTGTTCAAACCTTGGGCTTAGACGAAATAACATGACCTCCTCCGACCCCACCTCCCCATGACACTTTGAGTACAAGAGGAAGATAATAAATTGATATTTGTTGATTTATTTAGCAGCAAGTACAACCGAATGTTATGTCCAGGAGGAGAATAATTTTGAACTGTAAAATGAGGACAGAATTGAATTTCGTGGAAATTATCATCAAGAGATTATCATAAGAGATTGTTGTACTAAATCAAAACCGGTCTGGTTAGTCACTCAATAGAAACTGTCACGTGACCAACATCTTTTCGCAGCATGCTGTGTTGGGGGTGATCAATTAATAAATTGGGAAAAGGGGTGATCAATGAATAAGTTACTTCTCTAACCTTTTGCTGGGCAGTGATCACAAAAAAAAAAAAAAACAAGCTAAAACTAAAGGATCAACTTACATTGCAAGCTGAACCACCCACTAAAAACCAATTGGGAGAGGGATTTAAAAAAAAACAAAAACAAAGTAACCGTTTTTTATAGACATATGGGGTAAATGTTTAAATTTTCAGCCCTCTAGCTCCATTCCAAATGTTTCTATAAACGGAATCTGACAAATCTTTTTTAGGTACAATCGTAATTCTGTGTTCCCATTTGAAATGCGGCTTTTTGGCCAAGAGCAAAGTGTAATATCTGTTCTTATCAGCTTAATATCTGATACATCCCTGATGTGGAGACTTCAATATTAAACTAATTGTCCCTACTATAGTAGATTGGTCCCTATCCCGGTCACGTGTTGTTGCGGTAGATATGTATTAGTGTCTATTCTAGTGAAGGTTAGGGTTCTCGACCTTAAAATAAATTAAATCACATTGTTTCTTCATTTACTTATAAGTAATTGATTGTTTTTCTTTACACAAAAACTCTGGTTCAAATCATTAAACACTGAGACGTTTCAAATATTAAGCTGATGAGAACAGATACTACACTTTGATCTTAGCCAAAAGGCGGAGTTTATTTATTTAACTCCCCACAACAGCAAATGTGACAAGGCTGAAACCCTTAGTTGAGTTTAGGGTGGGGTCCTGCTCACAAACATGCAGGCAGGATGAAAGATTATGTTACCGCGACTGATGCCACAAGGACATTAGGTCAGGTTTGACTTGATCTCAGGATTAATCCCAAGCAAGCTGGACTAGGGTCCTGGGATGAATCCAGTGCTTATCTGAACTTCTAGGCCATAACAACTCAAAGGACAGATTTTCTTTATTTGCCTCCCCATGCCGGCAAATATGACACAAGGTCAGTTTTAGGATGCGGTCCTACATGCGAACGTACAGGCAGAAGGGGGAGGGGAGAGAGATCCAGACTTGAGTCCCGGTCACGAAGACAAATGCCACGAGGACCAGGATAAACTGGTCAGTGGTTACAGGACGAATCCTGCACAAAAGCTTCTCAGGATGCTGGTCAAAGATCCCAGGACGAATCCCGGGCGGTGAGCGACTGCCTCCCAGCCAGCTGGCTGGGATATCCTGTTCGACTTCTCCCAGAACGAATCCTGAGCATGTGACAAGGACCCCTTATGGCCGTGTTTTTCTGAACTTCGAAGCCATGGCAGTCTCGAAGAACAGATACTACACTTTAATCTTAGCCAAACTTATTATTTATCTCCCCACAACAGCAAATGTGACACAAGGCCATGGTTGAGTTTAGGGTGGGGTCCTGCACACAAACGTGCAGGCAGGGTGAAAGATTATGTTCCCACGACTGATGTCACGAGGACATTAGGTCAGGTTTGACGTGGTCTCAGGACGAATCACAAGCAAGCTGGACTAGGCCATAACAACTCAAAGAACAGATACTACACTTTGATCTTAGCCAAAAGGCTGAGAAGCCGTGGTCTACTGATAATAGTACCAAAAATCGTTTCATAGAAATACAAACAATCCTTATGGATAATTAGTCATTTTTATAAATGGAATCTACCAATTCTTTTAATGTTGAAATTGTACAAACTTATTTGACAAGGCTAATGTTAAATAGAAAAAGAAGTTTCACAGTCATCAGATAATCATGGGCTGCCAAAAACATGCTGTCAGACAGATTACTTTACAATGTGAAAAACCAGGGGGGGGGGTGTCAATCCATCCAAATCTGCAGCCTTGAATATTAAATAACATTTCAGCCAATCGTTTTTGTTTCGCGCCCACTGACGTCATAATAACCTTTTAAAAAATAAATGAGTGTCTATTTTTTCCGATTTTTGTAACGAGCCAGAAAGACCCACAAGAGTACATTGACCTTATTTCTATTGTCTATTGTATTTCCTCTGTCTATCCCTCTCTCACACACACTCACAGTGTAACAGCTGCCACCCGGCCCTGACGACAGACCATGTCTAATTTCCCAACCCAGAACACATGGCTTTAAAGAAATAAATAAATAAATGTCTACTTTATAGTTAGAAACGAGACCGGCCGATAAAGAAAAAGCCAGTTGCTAATTAATTAGCAATAAATTTCTATTATTAACTAGTTACCCATTGGTCTGCTCAGATAGTGTAAGGAGTAGTACGTCTGCCTCACACACAGACGGTACCCGGTTCGATTCCCGGTACGAGCTAATTAAGTACACTGATTAGGGTGGAGGTATCCCTTTGGTGGACTTGCATCCTTCCAATGTGGTGGTCTTAAAAATGTTCTGGTCTCGACCAGACTTGAAACTTGCAAGGATCACTAAGTTGATGCATGCAAATGGAAACCAGGACATTGTCACCACCTGTTCATACTCCAATGGGAGTTGTCTCTTAAGAGACAGCACGCTTTACCTTTAGTTTACCTACAATGTCAGAATGAGACCGGGATTATTTGTTCAGATAACAGAGTCAATCATAACAAAGTGTTATGATATACTAGCACGAAAAGGTTATTTCCAGGTCAACACCTGTGCAGAAGTGGAAGTGACCCGGTCACTTTAGCATATGCGTCCAAAAAAACAGGATGTGGAAACCAGAAACGACACCAGCGTGGGTGTTCAAAAACCCTATAAAACACAGAGCCAAAGAGGAAGCAGAAGAGACGGAGAAACTCAGAACTCAGAACAGAGAGGCAGATCGCTGGAAGGCACGAGACTGGTGTCCCTGTGGGGAATGGTCTCTCAGCACCCTTATCCTTCTCCCACTCTTCATTCTCCAGCTGACAAAATTAATTAGCTATTTGTTTTTATTACTGATTATTTGTCAAACACTTTTCTGGCTATTTTTAATTCAAATTCTGATGGTCAGGGTTGCACTTTTCGGATCAAGCACCCTGAAAATTGTTGAATCAAAAAGGGACACATTTTGCCTCAACGTCAGCAGTGTTACTAAGATAAACAAATTCCACATGTTGAAGAAACTAGCCATACTGAACTGGTGTCGCTAGCCTATGGAAACTATCTCTAAAATGTTCGAAGTTACTTACATTCGATAAAAAATAGTTTAAAAAACAAAAAACAACCTAACAAATATTTGAAGTTACTTTCTCCTGGAAAAATAAAAGTAATTTTGGCACTTTCAATACAACTATTCTTCATAAAACTAGGTTTTGGCTTTTATAGCGATTATTAGTTTAAATTTTAGTCATTCAGTAACTGTCATCATAGCGTAATAAAAATAGTAAAAGAAGGTTGTTTTTGGGTTTTTTTTCTTTTTAAAACTAACAAATTTTCGAAGTTACTAAGATCCCACTTTTCAATAAGTGGACAGGTATTACACTCTGATCCTAGGCAGAGGGCCAGGAAGCAACACTTGGATTCTAGGCTGAGCACACAAATACTACACTCTGATCCCAGGCCAAGTGCACAGATATTTGCCTAATTTCATACAACCCAGCTTGGCTTAAAAAAATTAAAAAAAAAAAAAACTGTCTATCTTATAGATAGCAACAAGACAGAATGGACAAAGAAAAAGATAGGTTATAATTAATGAAACTAAAATGACATTTTACTTACATTGTTTATTCAATGTGACCCATGAGGTTGTTGCTTTGCTGCTAGATTCTCAATATTTAAAGCCACATTCAACCAAATATGATGTGGGGGAAAGCACAACAGTACTTTAGCCATTTCAGACCAAATGTTTGGATGGAGCTGTTTAGTTGTATTTGACAGCCACAATTCAGTCATTCCAGTTCTTTCAAATTGGTATTTGTATTCATCATTGCATTTCAGTTCAATAAGTTCCTCTTGGATGTTTTCACTGACAGATTCTATATCACCATCAAGGAATTGGATGTGACAATCTATCACCCTCTTCAGTTTAACTTTCACTCCCTTGGGGACAATATTGACCCCATTGAGACATTGTTTGAAATGCTAATTTTATCACCTATCCTTGCTTGAACAAAATTAGGTTACCTGACCGATATTTTCACTAAAAATAAAACAAAGTGTGACCTTCAGAGAACAATAGCTTAATTGTCAATAGAGATTTTTTGTATAAGTTATACGGATGTGAAGAAAAACACAAACCTTCCAATGGAAAAAAAATCCCTGGCCTTGTAGAAAATTTTCATTAGATTTTACAGCCGGTTATTATAATAATAATTGCAGATAATATCATCAGCCAGTTATTGTTATCTAAATCAGTTATCGGCTTCCTCTATATATCCTTTGCTTAATGTTATCAGCCAGTGACAAATCTGCAGAGGGAGATGACAGGTAAAATCCTTTATCGTTGTTTTTCAAATAATCGACCTCTCTGCTATCAATCCTAAGCTCTACCTGCTAATTGACTTCGTGGAAATTAACCAAATTAAAAGCAGAAGAAAAAAATACTTTCACAAACCAATTTAGTGAGGTGTCGGCCTTCAATTAGAGACCAGTTTCATGAATTGCACTTTGGGATTCATTCATTCATTTCTTGTCGCTTGTGGCCAGGCCAATCAGATGGTTGGGGGGAGGGGTAAGGGCGAGAGGGGCCTTTGGTTTGTGTTAATGAGCATAGTATAGCGATTGGTCTCCTCCTTAGGAGGATTAACAAGATCGCTGTGAGAGGCTCTCTACATGTTCCCTAGCTGCTTACGGCACTTGGTATTCCCAGATGGTCACCCATCTAGGTACTGACCAGGTCTGTTGAGCACAGTGTAGAGATCGGTCTCCTCCTTAGGAGCATTAACAGGATCGCCATGGGAGGCTCTCTACATGATTCTCAGCTGCTTACGGCTCCTGGTATTCCCAGACGGTCACCCATCTAAGTACTGACCAGACTAGACATTGCTTAACTTCAGTGATCGTTCAAGAACCAGTGTGTCCAATGCGATTTGGCTGTAACACTTTGGGATAGATCTTAGTGGTTACAACAATGGGTACAAGTCAAATAGTGTGGTCCCTAAAAAGAAGTGCGATCCCTGTACAGAGTTTGATTTTCGCCTCCCATACTCCAATGACCATTGTCCTGAATTACAAGCAGTAATTATTAATTTATTTTAATACAATTCCAGGTGTAATATACCATTGAGAAATAAATGTGCAAAAATAGCTAGTAGTATTGGGTAATTCCATGTCAAATCAAGAAGGGGTCAAATCATGACCATCACAGATTTTTCTTTAATTCTTTATTGATGAGACCAATTAGCAAAACCATGGTAACCAAACCTCCTAAATTCCCATATAAAATAAGATATTCCATTTGAAAATTCATTTTAACAAGTATTGGTCTACTAGCAGTATAATGAACTTACCAGTGTTATATTAAAGAATTGTTAATCACTATTCACACATTAAAAATAAATTTAAGCAAATATATGTTAGTGTCAAAAACTTACAAAATATAGATTAAACATTATATAAAATGATGTGTGTGTGTGTGTGCAAATAAATATTGAGGGAATTTTGGTTATTTTTGCATATCTGATTCATGTCATTTTTTTTTTGGTGCAGGTCGTTTTGACAAACAGGTAGACATCAATGTCCCAGATGCTACTGGTCGTCTGGAGATCCCGCGAATTCACTTCAATTTTTTGTTACATCACATTGTCCTACCGCCCCAACTTTAAAAAAAAAAATCAATTCTGGAAATAAAAAAAATAGAAAGTACAAGAAAGAGACTAAACAGTGTTTCTAACTAATGTATATAATCCTTGGAGCACAAGTTCCCATTTGTTCTCCTCCATGAAATTTTGTACATATCATGCCAAAGGTCAGACCAATTATTTGCCAAATTTAGAAAAAATCTGTTAACACATTAAATCACCTATAAAAAGGTCAAATGCGGGGTCAACTTTTTATTTGACCTCTGAGGTAAAAATGCATATAATAAAAGTTTTAGATCTACTCGAGTACTTTAAAATGGTTATATATTATATTTCTATGTAAAAACAACTGAGATATTGATTTTCAAACTTTGTCATTACCTTCAAAAATTCACATTTTTGGCAAAGTTCAGAGTTCAGAATCTCTGGAAGCCACAAATGTGAGACTCGAGCCATTCAATTTGTCTCAAAGATCTATAATCATGCCAAATTCTGTGATGGTCATGGTATTTTTGCCTTAAAAATGTGTTGATTTGACATGGAATTACCCTAACCTATTGCTTTATTTTTCTCCTCTCATACACCAACATGGCCGACAATCTTGTACCACATTAGGGTTAGGGATAATTCAGGACCACAGTCATTGGAGTAGGAAATACAAAAATAAAGCAATAATACTACCTCTGTAGGAGGGACTGCACTTCTTTATAGGGACCACACTACTTAACTTATACCCAGCAAGGTTTGCAGATTGATTGCTGCAAATTACTACAGCTACATTTTGCGATTTAGCCAGACACTGGCAAATTCCATAAAAATAAGAATAAAGAACTTTTTCTTCATAAGTTTGTAATGACGACTCACACCCAAACTGATATCAGCTTTCAATAAATTTATATCATAAAACTATTCATAAAAACTATTCAAGTAAACATATCTCACTAATATACTGTCTACAACTTTGTGAACAGCCATTAACATTCCAAGTTTTGCTTGGACAATTGAACTTAAGTGTGCTTGACGTTACCTATAAAAGCTGAAATGTCGTGGTAACGTAATACAAGGACACTCCACCTACCATAAGTTTTCAAGGACTCTTGGCGGTCCATTAATCTACAGGGAAATACTAACTTGTGGTGATATGAAATAGAAGTTTTAATCGTTTCTTTTTCAGTAGAAAATGAAATAAAACACAGTGTCTAATGAAAAACAGTTCCCAAACTAGAAATATGTGGACGAGAAGAATCGGAAACCACAGCAAGAAGGAAAGACGGGAGAGAAATGGGGACTATCGTTCAGGAAAAAAAGAAGAAAAGAAAAGTAGAATCCCTCATGACTAACTAGAAAGCACTCAGAGAGCACATACGTCTGACAGTGCCGTACACTAACTAAAAACTGAATGAAAATTTAAAAAAAAAACATGGAGTGAACTTTCGATGTACAGATATGGAGTTACTTCCCTTAAAATTTAAATCTTCCCTTTTTATTAACTGTTCCTTTTTAATCTCTTTTCCAGGAGAATAATAAAAATATCTCAATTGAAAACAAATCACTGGATCCTCCATGATTTAATCACTTCTTCCATAGTCCATGGCCCATCCTTCCACAAAATTTCATTGAATTCATTGAGAACTTTTGGAGATATTGTGTGGACAAATAGATGGACAGACAGGCACAAGTGAATACATTGGCAGAAGTAAACAATAAATGAAAATGCTAAATCCTTTTTAAGATATTGAACCTTATAGTCAATAAACGGTAATGGTGCAGTACAATTGTTTTATGTAACCCCCAAATTAATGTTCCCATATAAAAAGACTGTATTATAATTTGCTGGGACTCACACCATCGTGTCACCCAAGGGTCAAGTGTACAATCTGACATCTAGATAATACAGTGGGACGTACTTGCTTACTCTACAAATGGCGAGAGGAATGCCTATCGTGTAACAGGGTTGCCACTATTCCAAATATGCTTTTGCCTCCCCTGGAATATATCACCCAACCACCGGAAAAGCGGCAGGGGATGCCGATGATTGTAAACCCTGACCCTTTTCAAAACTATAGACCAGTATTCCCACCCCCTTCCATTTAAGTTGCAACAAAGAATAAGTATAATTAGACAGCTTCAAACTAAGAATTTTATAATTGTACAGCTGCTGCTGCTGTGTATTTGTTACCCAAAGAAAGCAAGTGAAAATAATTCGAACACATCATTTGAAATTCCTATTTAAAAAAAAAAAAAAAAGAAAAAAAAAAAGAAAAAAAAAGAAATCTGTCGTAACTGATATACACATCTTTGTTATTGTTTTTTTGCCACTAGTTCTTTGTGGGTTTAATTAGTGAGAGAACACATTTTAAATCATTCTCAACTTGGAGCTTATTTCGAGCCTTTGACTTAATAGAAATGCATAAAACCCTATCTCTAGGCTGGGCTTCTATTTTTACCTAATAGCCTTATTCCCCCCTTGGACTACCTAAATTCCTCCCTTGGTTGGGAACCACTGCTATAGACAATATCTTAACATTTTACTTACATTGTTTATTCAATGAAATCCTTGTGCAAGGTTGGTTTAATGACAGATATTAACAGATTAAAAATGCAAACAGAATATGTACTTACAGGTCCTTTATTCCCTAAATGACTGGTCATCGATTCACACATGGCTTCTAGAGCTCCCTGATCTACTAATAACACAATGCAATATGGCTGCTTGTTGACCAGAACATAAAACAATGCCGCCTACAGGAAGTAGATAAGAACTCACGTGCCTAAGGGGAATAACTCCAGATACTTAACACTTTGTTTTCAATATCTGGATTTAGTCTTGTGTTTCCTCACGTGCATATATCAGTTCTACTTCTTTTCTTTGTCAATATTTTATTGACTGCACTCAAGCCACATTCAACCAAATATGAAGTTGGAAAGCCCAACAATACTTTAGATCACACGTTTGGATAGAGTTGTTTAGTTGTATTCGACAAATAGACGGACAGACACAAGTGAATATATATACCTCTTCCAACCTGTTGCTTCATAAAAATTCAGTTATATTCCTTTGTAAACCAGAAACCGATTAATCAAGAAGCTGTCACTAAAACCTTTTCATCTGTCATTTTTCCCCCTCAACAAAAGCTCAGATCTTTTTGTGCAACATAACGAAGCCAAGGTAAACAGTACAATTCAATTCAACTCAGCAAAGACAGCCACACACCTTTATAGGTGTTGCAAAAAAAAGCACATTTTTCAAAAATGATTTTTTTAAATGGTGAAAATAGACTAAACAGCCATAACATGTATAATGTCGTTTGATATTAATGCCTTTTGTTGTTGGTTTGTTCCTTTCAGTTTTTAGCTGTGTTTAGTTTGAACCCGTTTGGTTTATAACTGTATTTAGCAGTGCTTAGAAAAAGAAGTGGAGAGACGGAACAAAGACATGTGTGTTCAGGGCTGTTGCCTGTGAAGAAGAGGGCCTCCCTTGCACTTTGATCCAGGATTCACACATGAAATAACTTTTCATTTAATTTCTAGAGGCCTTCCAGCAGGTGGCAGCCCCTAAAGCCCATGCCTTAATCCAGCATTGTATGTAGTCAGTAAAAAGTTAAGTAGGTGCTTAGTATTTTGGCTAGAAAGAATTTGATCTTTTTTTATAGTTTTGAGAAGGGTCATTAACATTCAAATAGTTCTGACGATTGAACTCCTTGTTGTTTGTGTTGTTAACACAACGTTTCAGCCGATCCATTCTTTGACCTTCCTCAGGTGTAAAATCCATGTGTGATGGGGTAAACAGAAGTTTTTATCTTTTAAAGGAAAAAAAAGAAAAAAAAAAAGAAATCAAGCTAATTTTAGCCATTTTAAAGCTAGAGGAGTTGGAGTCGGAGGTACCAGAGATTGAGGAGTAGGAGTCGGATGTTTTGTGTCCGACTCCACAGCTATGGTTTGCGTGTCCTACCATGCTTTTCGTGCTCCATAACATGTCACAGTTTGAATTCAGAGTTTCCATCTCCTAGACTGGTTACCAACCAAGACTGAAGAGCCTAGTCTGCCCTCTACTTATTTTAAACTTGACATACTAAAATCTTGTACCGAACAATTGATACCTCCCAAAACAACCAGAATGTCTATTCCAATGTCTCTGCTGATAACTATAATACCACAAAAGTCATTGATGAAATAACAATGGAAAGGTCATTCCTGTCCCCCCCCCCTATCTAAGGCAAAGCTGCCCCCAGTGGTTTATGGGAGGAGAGACAATTTTCCATTTGTCCTTCCCATTATGCTTCAGTCTTTTCTACCAGCAGGAGAACCTGGGGTGAGGGAAATAGGCCAGATGGATCAGTTGTCATACAAGCCTACAGTTTTGAGGGCTCCTACTCACCCTGATACAGGCAAATACTATTGTATTTACTGCTTCTTATTACAGTACTTTGTAGTTCGTCCGATGTCATGGAAATAACAGAACAAAGACAAAAGTAATGTTCAACGATAAAGTCCCCAAAAAGATCATAAAGATAGGTGAAATTCTAGAAGAGGTCGATGAATACATCTATATAGGTCAGGTAATAAAGCTAGAGAAAGACCATGACTGCGAAATAAAATGATGCATAATGATAGGCTGGAAAGCATTTGGTATGAATAGAGACATTCTGAAGAGCACCTTGCCAATGTGCCTAAAGCGTAAAGTATACAACGGCTGCATAATACCAGCCATGACATATGGATGCGAAACATGGAAATTAACCAAATGAGCTGAAATCAACTTAGAATAGCACAGAGATCCATGAAAAGAGCAATGCTAGGGATAACTATAAGAGATAGAAAAAGATCAACTTGGATCAGAGAGAAGACTAGAGTGAAGGTTATTATACAACTAATTAAGCAGCAAAAATGGAGATGGGCTGGCCACCTAGCAAGAAGACATGACAATAGATGGGGGAAAAGCCTAACTGATTGCCCATGGGACAGTAAACAAAGTAGGAAAAGACCAGATACGAGATGGAGGGACGAGATAGAGAAGTTTGCTGATAAGGCTTGGCAGAGGTTAGCACAAAATAGGTTGTCATGGAAGGAGATGGGAAAGGCCTTTGTCCAGCAGTGGACTTACAATTATATATATTGTCAAATCCACATACAGTGCTGTTTCATCGTCTTACGACTCATCAGTGTGGCTACTGACTATAAGTACCTTGGTGCCTCGAGCCAGGATTGAAACCGGACCTCTGGGCCAGCAGTCCGACATCTTACCGATGCTCTAAGTCACAGCGGCGAATTTGTAGGCAATTTTTAATCCATATAAACTCATATGTTTTAATCTATTTACGAGAGTGCTCAACTCGAATTTCTCCGAAGAGCTAAGTGTAAAATAGCTATTCCCTACTATAAAAAAATCAAATAGATAATTTTATATCCAACAAAATATGATAATTATAAAGACATTTATTAGTTGAGAACCTATATTTGCCTGGTGCCGGTGTGAACAAGTGGCCTAAATCCCTGCATGGAGCTTGTTTCTTTAGTCGCATTTACGCTGCTCATTCACACTGGCGCCAGGCAAATATAGGTTCTGAACTAATAAATGTCATAATAAATTTGTTTGCCATTAACTTTTTTTTATAAATCGTTCTAGTTCGTTTACTTGTAAATACATAACGTATGCTACATGTAGATGTATATATCCATACATAGATCATATGTATTTAGCACTGATTACAAAAACACTTAATGTGCAGTTTGAAACGGGGCCTGCATTTCCCATCTGGTCTGGGTCTATTACTAGCTTGGCACAGGAGTGGGGCGATAGAAACCGGGCTAGCTAGCAGCTGCACTCATTCAATTAAGATTCATGTATAATTAATAACTTAAGCAGAGGCTGTTTATTTTCCCTTTGCACTAATGCCCATCTCTTCTTCCTCCAGCTATGGGTAAAATAGCAGCGCAGATTGGGCTCTCTAGCCTCAAGAAGGCAACCAGTCTAGGAGAAGGACAACTCCAATTGAAGACCAGGGAGTGTAACCCTCGTCGACGTCCTATGGCATGCGCCCCAAGGGTCATTCCAATGTCTGTAGAGACAAAATGGTAGCCATTCAAGCAGAGATGAATTCAGAAAAGAATTTCAACTTCTTACAACATTACCAGTAAATGTCCGAGTCTATAAGAACAGAAGATGGGTGCCTCACTGGGGATCAAGCTAGTCTCACAGACCAATATTACAATAGCAGGTCTGATCCCCAGTGCCCCATACTTGTGATCTTATGCCAGACTAAGCTAAACATCAATACCACTATATTGATGTTTGATTAACTTAGTCCAAGGCAAGTAGTTAGCAAGCTAGTCTCTGTAATAGTACTGTAGTGAGTTCAATCCTCACTGGGTGCGCCACATTTGTAGCCTTATGCCAGACTAAGTTAAGCTTAGTAAATTACTATACAAAAGTGCCTAGTTGTGCGGCAGTGGTTAGCTAGTCTCGCAGACCTTTGCTACTGTAGTGAGTTCAATTCTCATTGGGCCCTCATATTGGTAATCTTATATCAGGCTAAGTTAAGATTATTAAATGACTTTCAAATAGTCTTCAGACGATTGAACTTGTTTGTGTTGTTAGCACAAGGTTTGGTCAATCCATTCTTCAGCCTTCCTCAGGTGTAATATCCGAATGTGATGGGGGTAAACAGAAGGTTTTAATTTTTAATTTCAAAGGAGGTAACCCGAAAGAACTATTTGAATGTTACTGACCCTTCTCAAATCTATAGAAAATATCATTAAATGACTTGTTGTGGAGCAGTGGTTAGCTAGTCTCAAACCATTACTACTGTAGTGAGTTCAACCCTCACTGGGTGCCCTAGAACAGCGGCCATGTACCAGACAAAGCCTATAAAAAAACAAGATGAAGAGGTTAGAATCATTGTCCCTTTAACAAAACAAGACGGATTGGGTTGTTCTGGGATCATCGTCAATTTAACAAGATCCAGTGCTGGATTAACTGCAGATGGAAAGCCAAATGGATTATGTAGACAATTAATCCTGCTTAACACCCTTGACTAAATTAATCTTTAATCTGGGATTAGCACTTGCTTGGATTATTGTTCAAAAGTGGGATTATATATATCAAAAGATAGTTTCTACCAATAAGTCTGTCTACTACCAAATACAGGCCAACCCCGCTATACGCAACTTAAATCAATGCAAAAATACGTTACTGCAATTTTGAAAATTGTGACCCAGTGGCATGGCTAGAGATTGAGGGCCTGGGGGCTTGAAACCTTGTGGGGCCCCTCCGATATTTAGTGAGATTTGATGAAAAGGGAATATTTGCAATAAATAGATATGCACTATGTCACTTAATTGGTGAAAAACAACCCCAAAGGCTGAATTATTATTGATGCAATTCATGTATGTACAAATATAACCTTGTTATTGTATAATGTCATTAATGTAGTAGGTGAACTATAATTTATAAAGCTTTTGGTGATCAGTTTTTACAAGACCTCATATTACAAAATACACTTTATCAATATGAAAACCAGTGACATAGCTAGAGATGGGGGGGGGGCGGCTCGAAATTAATGTTGTCCTGGGGACGGTAAAAATGTGTCCGGGACAAACAAATATCTTCCCCCGGACGGAAGTGATTTATAAAAAATAAAAAAAAAAAATAAAAAATCTCTTTTGTCTGTCTGGGGAAGATATCTTTTTTTTAAAAAGAATTTGGTGAGGATTGTTCTTGTTTTGTTACGGTAGAAAAACAAAGTCAACTCCAGGTTTAGACTGGAGTTTGACAATTATTTATTTCCTCAACATTTTAATGGTGTTTTTATTATGCTACTAACAACTATAGATGATAAAGTAAAGAAACAACAGTTTGATTTTGGGACCTCCCTGATTGTGAATAATCGTTTACCGTTTACATTTCCTTTCGGTTCTGGGATGGTAGTGAAAAAAGTTAGTTTGGAGCCCTGGCCTGGGGGACTTGGCTCCTTGAGTGGCCCCCTTCAATATTTAGTGAGATTTGATGAAAAGGGAAAATTTGCAATAAACAGACATGCACTATCACTTAATTGGTGAAAAACAACCCCAAAGGATGAATTATTATTTATGCAATTCATCTATGTACAAATATACCCTTGTAATTGTACGGGTGGCGCAAAAGTCACGAGGGGTTTTAAAACAGTCATAATTTTTCCTCTTTTTGGATACATAAAGGAACCATTGGGCAGGGGTGCCAGAACAGTTTTCTCAAAATCTGACAAATCTGGCAACCCTGCCATTGGGAATTGATCCTGGAAAAATACACAACTGAGCAACAAAATAATAAAATAAAATAGAATTTTTCTTTGAATTCCATCAATCAATAACGTTAACCTAAAGATCATATTCCTGTTATTTGAATGTGTGGACATCACCATTTGAGTCAATGATGTGTTGTTTGGTTGCACATTTTCAATAGTTAGTGATTATCCACAATCAGGGAGGCCATATTCAGGCTGAAATGCTGAGAATCGTATATACATGTGCAGAAGAGTGTAGAGGATAATCCTGCAATATCAACTCGGCAATGTTCTGCTCAGATTAGCTTATCTCACTTCAAAGGATTTGGGGTTATTTGAAGGATAAGGTCTCTTAACAAGCCAAGGGATGTCCAGGAGCTAAAGAATAATATCCAAGGAGAAATAAGTGGCCGAGGACCAGATATCCTTCGAAATGTTATGCAGAATGTTATGCAGAATGTTATTGGAAGAGCAAGAATTTGTGAAGTTCAAAATGGTGGGCATTTGAAAGAAACAGTTTTCTGTACATAGGTTAATTAAATCTCCCTTGTTTATATATCCCATTTGTTGAAAAACAATTTAAAAAATCATTAAAACTAAAAAGATGTAAGTTTTTAAACCCTTGCACGACTTTTGCTCCACCCTTTATAATGTCAGTAGAAATGCAGTATGGGGCACTCCACCATTGGGGTCCAGGGGGCATTTTCAAATACCTCCTTCTTCCGCTATGTCTCTGTTGTGACCATTTCCTGTTGTACGCCTGTAATTAGTCAGTTACCGCAATCTGGACGGACGGAGATTCATTGTAATTATTCCTATTTATTCTATTAATCACTCAACTTGAATTCATCTTAAGTAAAAACTGGAACAAATCAATCATGTCAAGCAAGGTTTGCCTGCAGACTCAGATTATTATTGGCTAAGATTGTTACTAGCTGTAAAAGTTAATACTGAACTAGGATTCCAAGGGAAATTATGAATCACCGTTACCGATATATGCTGTGTTGAGGGTGACCAATTAAAAAGTTGGAAAAAGTGGTGATCAATGAATAAGTTACTTCTCACACCTTTTGTTAGGCTGTCATCATTAAAAAAAATCTGAATTTTCAAAAAACAAGTGGGCACAAACTTGGAACTTGGAAAAAGGGGTCTATGATAAATTACTTCTTTCACATTTTGTTGGGCAGTGATCACTAAAAAAGTATGAATTTTCAAAAAGCAAGCGTGAATACTGCTGAATACAAACTAGTGATCAATTTAGCATAAACTTACATTGCATATTGGACCCCCCTCTAGAAACCTAT
Organism: Architeuthis dux; assembly: GCA_006491835.1. NCBI lineage: Eukaryota > Metazoa > Mollusca > Cephalopoda > Oegopsida > Architeuthidae > Architeuthis > Architeuthis dux. Next base: position 3,832,827 of record VCCN01002452.1, read on the forward strand.
TTAGGAGGGAATTTTCAACAAAAAAAAAAAAAAAAAAAAAAAAAAAAAAAAAAAAAAAAAAGATACATAGATAGATAAAATTAAAACCTATTTAGAGGGAAAATTTTCAAAAAAAACAAAAAAAAAAACATTTTCCCTACTCATTGGGGGGAGTGTGTCTGCAAAATTTCTACATGAATGCTTAGGGTTGGGCAAAGTCCGGATACATAGATAGATACATATAAATGTCAGAACACATGAATAACCTAAACCAGTGTTGTGGGTAGTGGTGATTAATGATTTCAATGGCACACATCCTGTTGCATATGATGGTGAAATAGTTTGTTTTTAAGTAGGTCCTCAGTCTAATCACATATTCATGGTTCTGATGTTATTTATGAACCTATTAGTTAAATCCTGCATGGAAAAAATTCATGGACATATTTGAATTTCTATGAGATATTTTTTTTAGAAAAGAAATTACTAAATCATTTCAGTTGAAGAGTCCATTGTTTTAAAATGGTGGGTAAGAGATATTTTATCAGCAAAATTGTTACCTTTAAGTGGAAGAGTCCATAGAGAACCAAGAAAATCACACTGTTCATTATATAAATGGATAATTGAGTATCAACTCAAAGTGTTAGCTGTAATAGCAAAGCTCATAATGAATATGATTTTATGACACAGTGAATATTATGGGATGGTGAAATAGTTCTTTGTTAATTTTAAGTAGGTTCTCAGTCTAATCACACATTCAAGGTTCTGAGGCTATTTATGAACTTATTTTCATAAGCCATCAACACATCTATCATCTACTCTAATAATGAACAGTGTGATTTTCTTGCTTCGCTGGTCGTAATACTACCACTGGGAGGAGGAGGAGGTTTAAATTTTTTCAGGAGAAAATACTTCCCACTTACTGTTTCAAACTATACACTCTTCATGCTAAACGAATTCAGTATTTTTTTTCTAAAGAAAAAAAACAAAAAAACTCAATCCAAATGAATTTTTTCCACTTGGATTAATATTATATGGGAAAAAAATGGTTCAGGACACACATCATATAGCAAGTTAATAAGTTACTTACATAATGAGCAGTGTGGCCTATTTGTTTTTCTGTCTGTAATACTGGACTCTTCCACACAGGGGTAAAATCTTGCTGATAAATATATCCCCAACCCACTATTTGAAAATATGGACACTTCAATTGAAAGATATTAACTATTTTTTCTCTTAAAAAAATAAAAATAAAAAAAAGATTTAAAAAATCATTTCATAGAAATTCAAATATATCCGTGAATTTTTTCACGGTTACTAACTAGTCTCTTATATATAGTAGACTCCAATTATAACAAATTTGTTGTTATGACAGGCGGATTTTATATGAAGTGGATTAATAATGAGAAACCAAAAAATACAGACAAAAATAACTTTTTATTACTCTTTCAGTCTGATGCCCCATTTAAAAGTCACAGGTCTGCATATAAAATGAATGCACTTCAACGTATACCACGTTCCATCTTAAGTATTTCAAGCTCATCATTAATTGATAAGACTTTTCTTTTGAATTTCTTTTCAGACTTCTGTGTTTAAGGCAGCATTATTTTAAAGGTTTACTTATTTTAGTTTCTAAAATAATGTACTGAGATCTGCATGTGTTGCTGCAAACTAATCTTCGACAATAGTCTTGCAAGAATGGGAAAACAAACAGGGTGTTAGCCAGAAATTTGATTTTCCCACTGTTTTTAAAGGATTTGAGAAGTCTGCATTTTTGTATTTTATAAAAAGGCAAAATTGGCCAAAAAACTGTCAAAAAGACACTAAAAATGGCCAATGAAGACACTAATGGCTGAAACAGTCAAAAATGTTAAGTAAGTATCATGTATTATTCCCCTTTAGGCAGAAGACTTTTACGTTCTGGTGAACGAGCAGCAATTACTCATTATTGTTATCAGTAGGAGAGAGCGCTTCATAGTACACCCGTGTTAGGTTAACTACAGTCATTATATGAATAAAGGATCTCTGTAAGTACATAATATTTTGTTGCATTTTTAATCTGTTAATATCCGTCATTAACCCAAGCTTACAAAAAAGACATTAAACATGGCCAAAATCTGTCAAAAAGACACTAAAATTGGCCAAAACGGTCGAAAAACACTAAAAATATCCGAAACAGTAAAAAAAAAAATAAAACCATTAAACATGGTCAAGAAAAACGGTAAAAAAAAGGCACTAAACGTGGCCAAATTTGATCAAATAGACACTAAAAATGGCCAAATACATACTAAAAAGACATTAAAAATTTGGTCAAAGAAGAAATGGCCAAAATAGAGCTCAGCTTAATTGGGAAATTAGAATTAGGTTTATTAAGTGTTAAACGGCTGGTGAGAACGTTGGTTAACGCCCTGAAACAGGCCATCGAAACACATGTGATTAAATAGTGCCATTAGGAGTGCCTTTACAATGAGAGTTTATTGTACTAAAAGTCTGATTCTGTTTATCTGTATCTAAGTAACCGAAATGGGGCTTTGTAGCCAGTGATATTGAATTAAGGTACTTCTAAAATGCACTAACTTAAAGAGTGCTGAAAAAATCCGGGTGATTTGAAACTGAATAATAATAGTGTGGGGTCTGCGTAAGTGCTCATCCCTATCTATATTATAATGACCGATTTATCAATGTCAATTATAGAGTAGTCTCCCTCTTTTGTCAAAGGGTGATCCAATGGATAACAGGGTCGTCTAGTAATCATTAAATGTATTAGACATTTTTTGTTAGTCTTTTAACTTTAAACAGATTATAGTTTTATGCAGGGTTGCCAGATATGTCAGATTTCGGACATTGTGTCCTTTTTTTTTGGTCCTGTATGTCTGACTAAAAACTCGGACATCCAAAATTGTCCGATTTAAAACCCCATTCAGCATTGCCAACTTTGATATTTTATATCTAAATTTAGATATTTTGTTGTTTTTAGATATCGGATATCAGTTCTTGCTATTTATTTTCATTATTGTGATAATGATCTAGCTACTATTAGCTATTTATTTGCATTATTGTGATACTAATTTAGCTACTTCCAGCAACTATTATCTATTTTTAACCATCAATTTTCTGTCCGCATTTGACCAATTTTATTCAGGGTTGACCTAATTTGTCTGATTTTTGAACACTCATGTCCGTTTTGAGAAAACTAATCTTGCAACCTTGGTTTTATGGTACACTGACACCTCTATAATGGTCAAACAAGATTTTTAAGGATGTTCGCAAATTTTAATCACATTGTGGTTTTATGGTACATTGACTCCCCTATAGTGGTCATGTCAAGATACAGGAGAGTTTTGCATCTTTATAAAAGAAGACTTTAAAAAAATGCAAAGTGAACGTAAGCTATTTTAACTTAGTTTGCCAATTTGTTTTTTGTGCTGGTAACCGTTGTGCCACCCCGCAACTCCCACGCTTAAACACATTTTCAGAAGAACAAAAACCTTTCGAATATGACAGGATAAAGATATTTCAAACAAATCATTTGATAAACTAGGAAGGCCAAAGAATATATCAGCCGAGATAATATTGTGATGAAAACAATAAAAAAAAAATTCATGGAATAATAGAAACACTTCACCACAGAACTTCAGCCAAGATTTACCATACATGCTGGTCTGTACATTTAATTTTAATTTAAAAAACTATGTAAATATTACACTGCGTCTAATGCGCTGGTATTATGACTAGGAAGCCATCTACTGAAGCTTGATATATGGGGCTTGGAAGAGTTGCAGTGAGGGAGAGTACTCCAAATACTCTTGTAAACCATTAGTCTTATAGTCCAGTATATATGTATACAGAATGCAAACCCTTGGTTTAAAGGTTGGGTCGATCCTAGGCAAATCGCACTTCACTGTAAAACTACAGGCTGGAGGATTACTCCATACATTGGCCCTGCCCGTCTATGGTCCTAATGCTGTGGAAAACCATCCCCAAAATCCTTGTTCACGAATTCATAGATATACAATATCCTTGTTCACCATTCATAGATATACAATATATCTGCTCAGGCAGCCATAGTGTTCACGTCCTGTGCTTCAACTACACAGGTCAGACATACCATCTGAACACTGCCACAAATGGGTGGCAGACCCCCATAGCTAGCTCGCATCTGCCAGGAGAAGGACACTCCTGTCAAACCTACGACCTAAGGACAATGCTGCTATCCGTGCCACTACGGAGGACCATAGCATGCAAACGAAAGGTTCAAAGGGTGAGGGTCGGCCACACGCACGTTGCATTTCACCTTAAAACTCCATTGCATAGACTACAGTATTTAACATTCAGGCCCTGCCATCCTAGCACCTAAGTAAAGACACAGACAACCCATCCCAATCTCCATTCGCAGAGCCAAGTCATTCATATGGTATCAAATCATTAGCCATTGAGGGATAAGTAAATTATGGTGAAGACTTGCTGGTTCAGTGATCAAAATGGGTGCGTGCCGCTTGTATTTATATCAGTGAATGACCCAGATCTGCTTGTGGCGGCTCTTTTAAACCAAAAGCTTTCACAGTACATCCAGGATACTAATGCTTTACTTGTCCTCGTTGACATATATAGGTCATTCCCCTGTTGTTTTGGCTGATAAAAAGGCGAAGTGATCAGTCAAAGAGTCAGCCGCGTTTGGTGATTGTCTGGGAAGTCCTGTTCAAGGTTTTGTTCCGACGTTGGAGCATTTGACATGCCATCCAGTGGCTGTTCGCACTGAACAGTGTCAGTGTTTTCCCCCCAACCCATTTTTGTGCAGCATTTGACATACGATTCCAATGTTGTTGTATATCCTATCTCTACATAAATTTAACTTCCGACCGGGGAATTTTAAAAAAAAAAAAAAAAAAAAAAAAAAAATGGTACCCTTTAGTATCGTCTATAACTTTGAGAAGGGTCATTAACATTCAAACTTTTATCCCGACAATCCAATCTCTTCTTCCCATCTTTGATGTTGACGTTTTGGCCGAATCATTCTATGGCCTTCTGGTTTAATATGTAATATCTGTAAGATATTATTACACCGGAGAAAGAGACTCTTTCCTTACAGATATTACATTTTAAACCTGAAGAAGGCCGTAGAATGATTCAGCTGAAACGTTGCGTTAACATCAAAGATGGGAAGAAGAGATTTGATTGTCGGAAAAACAAGTTTGAATGTTAGTGTTACTCGAAAATATGGAAGGTGCTAAATTAAAGAAACGACTAAACATGGGGAAGGGAAGTGGGGTCGAGTGCCATATCTATAAGAGAAGAAAAAGACTATTCTGCATCTCGGTGGGACACCTTACCTCAAAAACGACAGCATATCAAGGAAGAAATACGTGGATGAGAAGAATCGGAGACCAGCAAGAAGGAAAGATGAGAGAGAAATGGGGACTATCGTTCTGGAAAAAAAAAAGTAGAATCACTCATGACAAACTAGAAGGCACTCAGAGAGCGCATACCTCCGACAACGATGTACGCTAACTAAAATCTGAATGAAAATATTTTTAAAAAACGAGGGATAGACTTTAAATTTACAAATATTGAGTTACTTCCCTTGAAATTTCAACCATCCTTCAAAACAGGAGAACAGAACATTTTCTGTGATTTCAACCATTGGCAATTTCTGCTATGGAAAACCATCTGTGTAAAAATATCCTGCTTTAGAAACTGGTTTCTGTTGGAGGATTTTTTTTTCTTTAGAAAGAATTATAATAACACAATGTAAAGGTTTTGAATTTAAATTTACAAAATAGAGATTAAACTTACGTAGTTGTTTTTAAGACATACTTATTTTTAAAAAAAAAAAAAAAAAAAAAAACTTTACACGTTAGTAATTTCATAGTTTTTTTTTTTTATTTGTGAAATAGGCGAAAAAAAAAGGTTATATAAAAATAAAATTAATATTTACAATGTTAACAACAATTAAAATTCAAACATTAGCAAATTCTAAGTTCTTGTGATCATCGTGTTCAATTGCCATGAGAGTAAATCTGTTTTAGTCGTTTTTAAATGCCACACACCGTCATACATGTTCTGTACTTTAGACATATATATTGTAAGATTTTATTTCAGTGTGAAAAAAAAGTATACAATTTGTATATACAAGCACACATCATAATCATATTTACACAATGTCTAGGGCTTTAAACCTTTGCAGTGGTGTAATAAACATCATAATTCTTAGAATCATTTGCATTTATTGATAGCACTACATATTCCAGTAATCTATTCCAAAATCCTACCACTATATTGCTAAAAAAAGAATTTTCTGATATTCAATCTACTATTTGCTTCTACCGTATATGTGTCCTCTCAGTCCCTTGTATCCCCTTCTAGTAAAAAAAAATACATCAGGGTTTACTACTTCTAAACCATGCATAATCTTAAACATTTCTATTAAGTCTCCCGGATATCTCAATTTTAACCCTAACACTTCTAACCTATCCTCATAACTCATACATTTTAATTCCGGTACTAACTTAGTTACTTGTCTCTGGACTTTTTCTAAAAGATTTTATCTCTCTCCAAGTACGATGACCAGGCCTGTGCACAGTACTCGAGGTGTGGATGGACATAAGCCTTATATAGTATAAGAAATGAGTCCTTGATGTATGAAAAAGTATGCTTAATCAGTCCTAGTACCCTATTTTTTTTTTGTTGTATATTTACTACAAATATAGATACAATATGTTAATTGAACCCTTTTTAAATAATTTAGAGTCCTTATACTTTGATTCAGCATTCACAAATGAAATAACTTTTCAATTAATCTTTGGAAGCCTTCAAGCCTGGTGGAGGCCATTGGGCTGCAACCCCTAATTAGCCATTTCGGACGATATGTTTGTATAGAGCTGTTTAGTTGAAATTGACAGCCACAATTCAGTCATTCATTCCAGTTCTTTAAAATTTCTATTTGCATTCAATCATTGCATTTCAGTTCAGTAAGTTCCTCTTGAATATTTTCACTGATAGATTTTATATCACAGTCAAGGAATTGTATGTGACAATCTATTGCCCCCCCCCCCCTTAGGTCAACTTTCGTCCTGTCGAGAATGACTGGTGAAGATTATCAGCCCAAGATTAGGGATGTGCTAGTAGTAGTAGTGATGATGATGATGATTAGTAGTTTGCAACATTCAACTGTTCTCCTTAGTATATTTATTGATTGAACAGATATATTTTGGCTTGTCAGGCCATTTGAGAATGACTGCACTAAAGCGACATTCAACCAAATATGATGTGGGGGAAAGCACAACAGTACTTTAGCCATTTCAGACCAAATGTTTGGATGGAGCTGTTTAGTTGTATTTGACAGCCACAATTCAGTCATTCCAGTTCTTTCAAATTGGTATTTGTATTCATCATTGCATTTCAGTTCAATAAGTTCCTCTTGGATGTTTTCACTGACATATTTTATATCACCGTCAAGGAATTGGATGTGACAATCTATGACCAACTTCAGCTTAACTTTCACTCCCTGGGGGGGCAATATTAACCCCGTTGAGACATTGTTCGAAATGCTAATTTTATCACCTATCCTTGCTTGAACAAAATTAGGTTACCCGACCTATATTTTCACTAAAAATAAAACCAAGTGTTATCTTAATAGCTTAACTGTTAATCATTCTTTTTTTGTCAATATTTTATTGACTGCACTAAAGCCACAATCAACGAAATATAAGGTGGGAAAACACACCAGTACTTTAGCCATTTCAGACCATATGTTTGGATAGAGCTGTTTAGATTAAGGCTTGGTTTGTTGTGCTTTCCAACTTCATATTTCGTTGAGTGTGGTTTTAGTTCAGTCAATAAAATATTGACAAAGGAAAGAAGTAGAACTGATATATGCATGATTGATTGATTGTTTTGTTTAACGGCACATCGACCCTTGGTGGGTCATTTAGTGCCGAATTCAGTAGGAACTAGAGACTTAAGGAGGGAGAATCCCAAATCCCTGTCACTGAGACAAATGCCACGAGGACCGGGATAAAAGGGGGGGGCATGGCGGTTTCGAGGAGCAGATACACTTTGATCTTAGTCAAAAGGCTGCGAAGCGATCTCTCGATATATGCATGTGAGGAGACAAGACTACAACTCACAAACATCAATCCAAATATTGAGAATCTATCAGCAAAGCAACAAGCTCAAGGGTGACATTGAATAAACAATGTAAGTAAAATGTCATTTTAGTTTCA
>VCCN01002452.1:3849159-3859475 GCA_006491835.1 Architeuthis dux
ATTTTCAGCCTTCTAGCTCCATTGATGCGGCCTGTACGCGTGGTAGGTAGGTTGGTTGGTTGGTTTCTTCAATTTTTAAGTGAGTCTGGTTGGCTATGTTGACAGTTTCTAAAAACACTCCATCAGCTATTTTAACTTGATTGATTGATTTGTTTAGCGGCATATCTACACTTGATGGGTCATTTAATGCTGGAATCAGTTCAAAGTTCCGAAAGTTGGAGGTTATTTATTTATTTTTTTTAAAAATAGAATCTTGAGACTTTGGTGAAAGAACAGGTGGCCCCTGTTTGGAGAGGGGGGGGGGTCTTACCCCTCTGCAGGGGATGCAGTCAGCATATTCTAGGCCCCAGCCGACAGGGCCGATTTTAACTAGGTGTATTTATTTTTAGTTGGGTGTGCACTAATTCTTTTTCAGTTTTGAAAGCTGGTAGATTTTATTTTTTTAAATTCTATGAATGAAAATACAAACAGGTCTGGTTAGTTACTCAATAGAAACCATCACGTGACCAACTTCTTCTGAAGTTTTTGGACAGTTTTGGTTGGTGGTCTCTAATTGCTTTAAAAAATGTTGATACTGTCAAAAAACAAAAAAAACAAAAAAAAAGACTGAAAAGTTTTACTAGATTTGATATGAGTTTAGTAAGTATTTTGTTGTGACTAAGCGACAAGTGCCCTCACCAGGGTTAATTAATTTGCAGATCTAAACTAGGTAATATTAGTCAGCAGTCAGCACAGTAGAAACTTTAGACTGACGTTGGGCTATGGTACTCCAGCAAGTTCACAGAATTCTTTTAGAGATGGCATATCATTAAAAGATTGTTTCTATGGGTCATATTTTGATTAGATATTTACCGTTTTAAAATTCTTTTTTACATTATTCTTCATCTTACTATTCAAAACCGATATTTCATACGTACCAACCTAATAGATATTTCTCAGCACAATAAAAAACTTAGGACTAAAGTTAGATTTAAAGCACTCCTTTAAGTTCACAATGGAAGACATTTATCAACTAGAAAAACAGGATCAAAATATAACTCAAAAATAAAAAAACATTGTATAAATACAAAGTCCATATTTCAACTTAAACCATCATCATGAACAAAGATGTGTGTATGCTACTCTAGTGTGCAGACCACCAAGCCTATTCTGTAGTCTAGGTAGACCGGGTTACAGCACTTTCATAGCTGGCATTTTAATTGTGCACAGAAATAGCTATTTCCTAGCCACCTTTTATAGCTGAAATGAAACGAACAGATAAAACTCCCCGTTCATCTGGTGTCGCTAATAGCAAACTAGAAATTGTTTAAAATGTATAATTGTTATTCTTTTTATAGATTGGTGAAACTGAAACTTCTATAAAAATATAACAAGGATAAATAAAAATGTTTTCCACCAATCAAGCCTGAATTATAATTAATCGAGTAAAACTGAACTTTTGCTGACAAAAAAAATTATTTTACTTAATTTTCCTGGTTAAAAATTTGTCCTTTAATAAATAAGTATCGAACATTTTATTAAAATCAAATAATATGCTGGTTTTTGCCAGATTTTTAAATTTCCCAACGTGTCGATTTCACACGGAATCATTGACAACAGATTAAGCTGACTTTATGGTTTTGGCTATAAAATGTGGCTAGGAAATAGCTATTTCCGCTATGAAATTCCAGCAATTATCTAGCATGCAATGAAAATGCCGGATACCAGGTAGACCATGGTTTCTCGGCCTTTTGGCTAAAAGCAAAGTTTAGTATCTGTTCTTATTGTACCATAGCAAAGGGGTGTATAAATGAAGATAGATAGATAGATAGATAGATAAACAAAAGGATGAAATCGGAAGTTCAAAATATACAGATTGACACTAAAACAATCGACCGGACACTTTTGATAAACAAGAGTGGTACTTTTGATAACATAAAAAGGGTGACTCAGGAGAAAGGGAAATGCGAGTCAAAACATTGACAGAAAATAGCTAAAAATAGAAATCTGTTTAATAAACGAGCAAAGGGTGAATTCAAAATAGCCAAAGTTCAAAATATACAAACTAAACAAGATGAATAAATTTAACCCTTAGAAACGATAAACAACCACAGTATAAATAAGACTGACAGAACAAAGATGACGAATAGTGTCACAGATACGGATTGAGTCATCACATCCGAAGCCGCCTCAACAGCACTCTCACTTTCGATTCCATGTGATAGTCTGTGTGACAAGAACCTCTGTAGAATTACAAATAAACAGTATATTCTTTAACCAGAGAAATCGTCTCCGTCTCGATCCTTTGTAACATTCCAGAAACCAGCCACCATCTTCCCGAAGTCCGGACACATTGTAATATCTGATACGTCCCCGATATGGGGGATTTTGATATAAAATTGATTGGCACTACCATAGTAGACTGGTCCCTAACCCTCTGTGAGTTGTCAGGTTATAAATCTATAAATGTATTAATGAATTAGTATATACTCAAATGGGGGGGGGGGTCAGGGTTCTTGACCGTAAAACACATTGAATTACTTTTTTTTCTTCTTTGACTTAAGATAAATTGTTTTCTTTCTTTACACAACATTGTGGTTGAAGTCATTAAACCTTGGAGATGTACCAGACATTAAGCTGATAAGAACAAATACTACACTTTGCTCTAAGCCAAAAGAAGCAGAGGTCTACCAGAACCACAGAATAGGCCCAGTAGACTACATGCTACAGTAGTGCAGATTTGAGAGGGTATTCCATATCTTGCAGGCCCTCAGATGCCAGTGAGGCCTGAATGTGGAATAGCCCTCAGGCTCATACAATAAAGTTTTAGGTGAGGTGCAGCATGCATATGACTGATCCCACCCTTTAGACCAAGGATTTAGGTAGGACAATGGGAGCATGGCCTCTAGGTCGTAGGTTTTCTGTGGGAGTTTCCTTCTCATAGGCAGATGCCCAAGCCAACTGTAGAGGTCTGCTGCCCCTTTATTAATACATATATTTAATACATATATTTAATGTAGAAATTAGAAAGAAATTATGTACACACACACATTATTAACTAAATTTTTGACAAGTATTTCTTTCATCTTAATTTTAGTTGTTTTTCATTGCAGCTACTCAGACGGTCAGTCTACGGTCATCAATTTACAGCGTGGATTGAAAATAAAGCATAAGATCTTGACAAGAATATCTTACTGTGACAGCTGCTCTTACCACTTGAGCTACAAGAACCATAGGGCTGACAGAAGATCAAATCTAACCATGTAAACTCATTCTTTATTTTCCCCCTGATCACTTGGTGCCATATTTGATGTTATTGCTTTTAATGTGCACTAGTAGTGAGTCGCAAAAAAGGTCATAAAGATAGAAGGTGAGATTCTAGAAGAGGTCGATGAATACATCTACCTAGGACAGGTAATAAAGCTAGAGGAAGACCATGACTGTGAAATAAAACGATACATAACGATAAGTTGGAAAGCATTTGGTATGAACAGAGACATTCTAAGGAGTACCTTGCCAATGTGCCTAAAGCGTGAAGTATACAACGGCTGCATGATACCAGAATTATGGATGCGAAACATGGAAATTAACCAAACGAGCTGAAAACCAACTCAGAATAGCACTGCTAGGGATAACTAAGAGATAGAAAAAGATCAACATGGATCAGAGAGAAGACCAGAGTGAAGAATATTATACAACTAATTAAGCAGCAAAAATGGAGATGGGCTGGTCACCTAGCAAGAAGAGATGACAATAGATGGGGGAAAAGACTAACCAATTGGTGCCCATGGGACAGTAAATGAAGTAGGAAAAAACCAGACACAAGATGGAGGGACGAAATAGAAAAGTTTGCTGGTATGACTTGGTAGAGGTTAGCACAAGATAGGCCATTAAGGAAGGAGATGGGAAAGGCCTTAGTCCACCAGTGGACTTATAACGGCTGATGATGATGATGATGATGATGATGATGATGAGTGGTAGTAATATTAATCTTGAATTTTTTTTTTTATATTAGCTGAAGCATTGTCAACCATTATTAACTTTTGACTAGTATTTCTTTCATCTTAATTGCTTTTCATTGCAAGTCTACAGCCATAAGTATACAACACATATCAGACATAAATAATAAGCTCCAGGCAAGACTAAAACTCACATCCTTTTTATCTCGGGAAGCCTGCCTATGTACAGCAGCTGCTCTAATTATGCAAGTTATATTAAGGATTTGTTTTTTATTAGATGAAGCATTGTCAACCATTATTAATTTTAAAGTTTGAGTCACGTCTGGTGCTATTCTTTATTTCTAATCTGCACAATTTACCGATGTCCATAGAGTGATTGTCTGAGTAGTTGCAATGAAAAGCAACTAAAATTAAAATGAAATAAAAGCTGTGTCAAACTTTAACCCATTAAATGTAAATGATGAAAATATCCATTGCAGTTTTATGGCTAACACAATAAAATGTCCGTTTTATTGTGATTTATGGTAAGTTAATTCCGAATGACGGCTTTTATCTTGCAATAGATAAGTGCTCTTCACCACGGGTGTGTCACAGTTGAACAATTAGTACTGGTTGACAATGCTCCCTCTAATAATAATAATAAAGATTCAAGATAATATTACTAACGCTACACAATTGTTGAGGTTGTCATTTCTGCCTCCACCCCAGAATCACATGATTAATTGCTTTATAAAACAGACATTACTTATATCAAGATAAAGCTTCCAACGACAGAAAGCTGCTTTAAAAAAAGAACATTTTTTTAAAAATAAATTTTAAAAACGGCTGGGTCCTGTTAAGGTTGACAATGGTTGTAACAGCCCTTTTTTAACACTTACTATTGCCTGGGTACTTATGGGAGAGTGGTTTGCCAATGTGTTCTCTCATGAATTCTCATCACCATCCTGGTGTGTCAGCAACAAGACAGCTGATTTACACTTATAAACTTACTCTCTGCGCCAATGTTTTACATTGGAGACCTAGTAGTCTTTTTTTATAAATCAATTTTTGAGTACCAGGTATGCTTTATAACATTAAAAGTCTACCACAGTTTGACAACTGGAAAGGTGTAATTTTCAAGATGGCGTCCAAAGTGGCTGCCAAATCCTTAAAATGCCCATTCAGTCAAGTGCATTTTGTTTGCCCCCACCCCCTGCTACAGAAGGTTTCTAAACGTTTTTTTGTAGTATCAGGTGTGCTCAATAACATACTATTATTAGTGTAATGTCCAAGATGGCGTCCAAATCCTTAAAATACTCCTTCATTATTCATCCTAGACAGGTGTGCTCAATAACATACTAAAAGTATACCACTGTCTGACTACTGGAACAGTAATTTTGAAGATAAAATGCCCATTTAGTTGAGTGTATTTAAGGATTTGGCAGGCCATCTTGAAAATTACACCATTCCAGTGGTCAGACTGTGGTAGACTTTTGTATGTTATTGAGCACATCAGATACAAAAAAAAAAAAAAAAAAACGTTGAGAAAACTTTTGCAGCAATTTCAGGGTCAAACCATAAATGCACTCGTATAAAAATGGGCATTTTTTGGACGCCAACTTGAAAATGACACCTTGCCCAAGATGATGGTAGAATTTTGATATGTTATTGAGCACACTTGATACCACAAAAAACCATAAGAAAAACATGTCTAGGATGAATAATTAAAGAGTAATGGGCATTTTAATGATTTGGTGGCCATTTTGGAAGCTATCTTGAAAAATACACCTTTCCAGTGGTCAGACTTTGGTAGACTTTTAGTATGTTATTTAGCACACCTGATACTACAAAAAAACGTTGAGAAACCTTTTGTTGCAATTTTTTTTGGGGGGGGTGGGGTCAAACCATAAATGCACTCGAATAAATGGGCATTTTAAAGATTTGTTGGCCATCTTCGACGCCATCTTGAAAATTACACCTTGCCCATGGTCAGACCATGGTAGAATTTTGATATGTTATTGAGCACACCTGATACTACCAAAAAAACAAAAACAAAAAACGAACTTGTCTAGAATGAATAATAAAGGTGTAATAGGCATTTTAAGGATTTAGCGGCCATTTTGGACACCATCTTGAATAAAATACACCTTTCCAGTGGTCAGACTGTGGTAGACTTTTAGTATGTTATTTAGCACACCAGATACTACAAAAAACCGTTGAGAACCCTTTTGTTGTAACTTTTTGGGGTTAAAACCATAAATGCACTCTAACTGCAGATGACCGAAATTTCAGCCATTGCAGTTCTATGGCTTAACTGTGAATGATGGAAATTTCCATCAGTAACCCTTCTACTTAAAGTTACAGAAGACTTTATCTGCTTGTTTCAATGTCTGTTTGTAACTTTAAGTGGAAGGGTTCATTGTTTAAGAAGAAAGTAAACTGTTCAGCTTATTCTGCACCACCCTGTATAATCAAAGTTACTGTCGCATTTAAAATGCAGTTACGGAGTTGTTCCCACTGAAGTTGACAGGTTAGGCTGACATAAAACAACAACAGCAAAAGAATACTTCACAATAAAATCTGGAAACAATGAACAATAACCTTTGTTTCTTTTTTTGCCACGAGGAAAGTGAAATTTTGAAACCATATCCGGCTTTGAGTTTATGTCTTAGCACATCACCTTTGAGAGAAGGGTGTTGCAGGGGTACATCGTACCTGGAGGTCCAAAGGGGTTCGGAGCACAGAGCATAACACGGGTAGTGGATAAAAATAGGATTACTAATCAGTGGTGGAAATGGGGTGGGGAGGAGGGGTATATCTACTTTTCAATTTCAGGGTTTTTGTATGTCCTATGTCTACTAATAGAGATTTATTGTTAGCTATCCTTTGTTAAATTATCTAGTTTTTAAAATAACTTCTGAACAAATTCTTAGGCTTTTTTTTTTTTACTTATTATAAAAAAACTAGTCTACCCATGCCATCAAAAGATGAAGATGGCTGTGTTTAAATAACATTATGTTTCTCAGCATTTTCTGGGTTATGTTTTTTGGGGTGATGTTTCTCTGGGTTATGTTTCTGTATTTTATGGGTTATGTTTATCTGCATTTTAATACTTTTGCCAAAAAAATAAGTAATGGAGTCTACTCTATAATTTGCATTTAATAGTAAACTTCCTTGACAAATGTTACAGACAAAAACTATAGACATACAGGTGGCATATTATATAAGTAGATGCTTTGAAAATGGTTTATTTCAGTACAGATGTTTCCATTATGTGTGTTTGGGGGGGGGGGGGGGTAACATTTTTAAAATATTGAAAAAAATGATATAAACTATTACAGCCAATAAAGATGGTTCCTAAGTTCAAATTTAAGCAGGAAATTCAGTAATGGGTGTGCAACGAGAATAGTTTTTTTGTGATTTTGACTGTTGAGTTACTGCAATAATAAGCTTCATAAAAACAAGGTTTTGTTAATACAGGAAACAAAATGAGGTATTAGTTTTGAGAATCGTCATTAACATTCCCAGAGTTTTTCAGACAATTGAATGCCTCGTTTGTGTTATTAACAACGTTTTGGCGGGTCCATTCTGTGGCCTTCTTCAGGTGTACTATCTGAACATGATGGTAGTAAACAGAATATTTTCTCCAAACATTGTCAGGAGAAATAATTTCAGCTTATTTTGCGCCACCCCATACATTAAATTATTGTACTAATCCTGGAAAAGGATTTCAATTGCCGAAATACTCTTGGAATGTTAATGACGCTTCTCAAAACTAATACCTCATTTTGTTTCTTGTATTAACGAAAGCCTGTTTTTACAAAGCTTATTATTGCAATAACTCAACAGTCAGAATTTCCTGCTTAAATTTGAACCTCCTTATTGGCATGAAAAAAAAACAGAAAAAAAACAAAAAAAAAACAAAAAAAAACAGCAAGAGTCACACTTGGTTTGTTTTTGCGTAACAGAAGTGTTAGTTTGTGCTATGTTGTACACCCTTGTATTGTAATGTTTCATAAATGATTTTGGCATTTGGCCATTTTTTGCATGTTTTTGGCCAGAAAAGTCACCAACTATCTGTCGACCCTGGAGGGTAATGTCCTGTATGCTCGAGTTGATGCCCATGCTTCTGCTCTGAGGTTAACAATAAAAGATCAAAGCCCTATACGAGATCAAAAGCTCATTGCCCTATATACTGAACATAATCTTTCCTTTAATAGGAATATATTAATCCATTAACTGCAAATGACTGAAATATCAATCATTGCAGTTTTATGGCTAACACAATAAAATCTCACCACTTTTAATAAATTTGACTAGTTTTTACCGTCATCCTAATTTTAGTTGTTTTTATACAACTTATAAATCCGGGCCACTGTTAGGATGAAGCTAAAAACTAGTCAAATTTAATAAAAAAGTGGTGTTACAATACTTCATCCAATAATAATAAAGATTGCTTTATAAAAATACTACTAGATCTCATATGTAAAACAACATAAATATAGCACAGAGTCGGTTGTAGGGACTGTGTTTATAAGTGTGAATCAGCTTCTGCTAATCCATGAAGTCTTTGTGGCCGATTGGTAAAAGCAGCTAGTCGTAAACTAGTCTCCCTCTGGCAATAAGGGTGTGAGTTTGATTCTCATCGAAGGCTTACTCTCTATTTCCGATTGCGCTGTTATTCATTGCCATAAGAACATGGCCTGAATTAATAAATTGTATAAAAACAACTAAAATTAGGATGATGGTAAAAACTAGTCAAATTTAATAAAAGTGGTGTGTTACAATACTTCATCCAATAATAATAAAGATTGAACAATAAAATCTGTTTTATAGGTGATTGAAGGCAATTCAGTTCTATGTGAATCAGAGCTTTTATCTTGCAATGGATAAGGGCTTTTATCTGGCAATTAATTATCTTGCAATGAACAATGGCTTGCAATGGATAACTTGCTTGCCATAACCTTTTTTTATAAATCGTTCTAGTTCTTTTATTTTGTTCTGTTACACAAGTACATAATGTATGCTACATGTAGATGTATATATCCATACATAGATCATATGTATTTAGCACTGATTACAAAAACACTTAATGTGCAGTTTGAAATGCAATATCTTGCAATGGACAAGGGCTAATATCTTGCAATCAATAACTTTTACCGTCGCCATCTGCCACAGTTAATGGGTCAACAAAAATTTTCATCAAATACTTTGACACCTCTTAAATATCATTTTGCGATTGAAGATACGCCTAACAAGATACGCTTTCTAAGCAGTAACAAAAAGGTCATTCTAAAAATAGCTTACATTTATCTGACAAGATAAATTTATATCTACCAGGGACGATCAATAAGTCCACAGCCAGAAACATAGTTATTAACTGAATTTTGATCCAAAATCTTCCCTGTATAATATTTGATCTATAGGATTAATATACGTCACTGAAATTATGTGCATTGTCAAGGAAGGAGATTATGTTGAAAAATATTTGCTATGTAAAATAAATGCTTTTTTCCATCATTAGGATATGGACTTATTGATTTACCTATGTATGTTTATTGTTTCAATGTAAACCCTGGAAATTGAACCCGGAACTTGTTTACCGATACAAAAAAACTTACATCCATAAGGATAGAAAGAACTATTGTCAAATAACCTAATAAAATATTTAACATGCTGTGCTGGGGATGATCAATTAAAAAATTTACTTCTCTTGGACAGTGATCACTAAAAAAAGTGAATTTTCGAAAAACAAGCATGAATAGTGCCAGACACAAACTAAGGAATCAATTTAGCAAAAACTTACATTGCAAATTGAACCACCACTAAAAACCTATTGAGGGGGGGGTTAAAAAAAAAAAAAGAAGTTTTCTAGACATAAAATGTTTAAATTTTCAACCCTTTAGCTCCATTGGAGCATGATACATACATAGCGAGCCAAACCAACTTAAAAACTGAAGAAACCTGCGTTGACAGTTTTTAATAAGCAATAATTAATAAACAGTGGTGTAGTATTGTGGGAGTGGGGATGGCACTCCCTTACTTTGTTTTGGGAGGGGGAACAGCAGTCTCTCACTATCTATATACTTCTAAAATTCTCATTCTGTTTGTTTGTACCCTCAGATTAGCCGAAACGTTGCTTTGTAGCTATATGTATTGAATCAAGGTATCCCTAAAATGTGCCCCTCCCCCCTGAACCACCCAGCTATAGAGACTCGCTTCACTTAATGGATTGCTACATTACGCTAGAGCAGGCAGCTCTACATTCCCTCACTTCTCTTTTTAGCACTAAACCACTAACTTTAAGTAAATCTAAATCATTCAGTACTTGTTACCTGTGAGGATCATTAACTGGTTATCTATAATTTCACATGTATCAGGGTCACTGATACCTCAGTA
>VCCN01002452.1:3874774-3893019 GCA_006491835.1 Architeuthis dux
ATAACATCACATAATAGAAAACTAATAGAATCATACGATAGAGGAAAATAGTAAGGATAGATAGATAGATAGATAGATAGAAGTGGTTGGGTAGAATCCGCAATAATAGGGTTGTTAAAGATTTAAAAAAAAAAAAGGAATAGCCAAGCTTTGGTTTAGATGTTTTTATTTGTCATAATAATTATTATTAGCCTTTACCGGTTTCAACGTGTGTTTTCAAAAGGCACTTTAAAACAAAACAACACGTTGAAACCGGTAAAGCCTAATAATAATAATTATTTTTATGTCAAAACACCTATAACAAAAAATAAAAACATCTAAACCAAAGCGTGACAATTCCTTTTTTTTCACAAATAGCTCAGTCGGTTAGAGCAGTACCTGCGTATAAAGGTAGCTTCCAAGGTGGACGCGGGTTCGATCCCCGCACGGAGTTCGTTTCTTTATTCACATTTACGATTTAGGTCGCCCGTTTAGCAGTCGCTCACACCGGCGCCAGGCAAATATGTTCTCAACTAATACATGTCATAATTATCATATTCTGTCGGATATAAAATTGTCCATCATTTGATTTCATACTGTCGACATCGAGAGCCACACTATATTCGTGCCTAAATACGTACGTGAGAATGGAGAAGCCAACAAAACATCACACACACGTGGCTAAAAGTAACTGTAAACAAAGTTGTTTATAAAAGATTATCTACGAACAAGAAGTTTGTGATTGATTTTTATCTTTTCCTTATCGTAAACATCAAATAATATACTAGCAGGATACCTGGCATTGCTTGGGGACGGAAGCACTCCGTTAAGTGACCATTTGCAGGTCTGGCTCAAGCCTTTTTATGGGGGTCCTAAGCAGAATTTGATTTGGGACGGGGTCATCTTATCGCATGGGCAGATGCCCGTGATTTTAGGGGGTCTCAAAATTCAATTTGAAAAATAAAAACTTAATTTTAATGTACTGGGGGAAGAGGGGGATTAGAGGCCTCAGTACATTGCTTTGCCGGGGCGGGGGCCTCAAATATTCCTAAGATAACCCTGACCCTTAGGTAAGTATTTATCATATCGGTTTACACTCCTAATTTTGGTGAAGATTATTCTTGTTACGGTGGGAAAACAAAGTCAACTCCAGGAGTTTGACAAAATAAAAATATTAGGGAAAAAAAAATAAAAAATATAATAATAATAACAACTGACAAGATTTTATTTCTGTTCTGTGCTCATTTCATATTGTTATTGTTTAATATAATTAACTGGAGTGCCCTCACATTCACAACAACAAAGATTCAAACGGTTCTTCGGACGATTGAACTCCTTGTTATTTGTGTTGTAAACACGACGTTTCGGCCGATCCATTCTTCGGCCTTCTTCAAGTGTAAAATCCGAGTGTGATGGGTTAAACAGAAGTTATGTGAAGGGGGAATAGCCCTTATAGCACATGGTCCCGGGTGTTTGTGTCTTCCACGTCAACAAATCTAAACCCGACAAGACAAAGACACAGAAACAACCGGGGCCATGTGCTATAAGGGTTATCATCCACCTTTAAACATAACTTCTGTAAAATCCTGTAAAATCCGTGTGTGATGGGTTACATCACACACGGATGTTACACCTGAAGAAGGCCGAAGAATGGATCGGCCGAAACGTCGTGTTTACAAACAACAAGGAGTTCAATAGAACCATTTGAATATTAATGACCCCTTCTCAAAACTATAGAAAATATCTTAACAACCAGGATAATTTGGGACGCTAAATTACGAGAGATAGCAAGTTTAAGGACTGCTAAAAGCCTAATTGTTATTTCGGTACCCTGGGGGTGTCATTATAACGAATTTGCAGTCATAACGCGTGGATTAAAAATACGACAAGCAAATTATTTACTTTTAATTTGCTCGGTAAAAATCTCCGACAAAAACTCTTGCAAGAGAATATAAAAAACAAATGTGCCGTTCGCACGCGTTTGTCGTTTAATAGTGCCGTTACAGCGAGAGTTTGCTGTAATAATAATAGTTTGAATTCAAAAGAAAGGAAAAAGCCGGTGGGTTGTTGTTAATATTATTAGGAGCCAAGCCAACCAAGTAAACAACTCTAATTAAAAATAAACTAATACAAATTTTTTAAAAAACCTTTAAAACTTTTAATATTCTTGAAAATAATAGTCACTAGAAATCGTCACGTGACCAACGTCTTTTGGCAATGTGCTGTGTTTGGGATCAATTAAAAAAAATTTAGAGAAAGGGGTGATCAATGAATAAAGTTACTTCTCACCCCTTTTGTTGGGCAGTGATCACTAAAAAGTCGGGGAAAAAGAGCGTGAATGCTGCCGGTTACAAAGGGATCAATTTAGGATAAACTTACATTGCAAATTTACCCCCTCCTAAAAAAAAAAAAAAAAAAAAAAAAGTTTTCTTCTAGACATAACATTTTTCAGCCCTTTAGCTCCATTGGTGCGGCCTGTACGCGCGACACATATCCAGCCAGCCTTACTTGAAAACTGAAGAAACTCATGTTGACAGTTTCTAAAAGCCGGTGGGTTATTATTACCGTTAGACTCCCGTTATTACGCCACCCACGGGTGGAGTACCGTTATAACGGGTGGGTTAAAAAAAAGAAGAAAAAAGTATAATCTCCGACAATAGAAATAAAAAAACGTGCCGTTAGAACGAGTGTGTCATTAAATAGTGACGTTGCAGCGAGAGTTTACTGTAAAGAGTTTAAATTCAAAAGAAAGAGAAAAGCCGGCAGGTTGTCATTATTATTAAAACCAACCACGAAAACAACTCTAAATAAACATGAAATAATAAAGAAAAAACATTTTAAATATTCTTGAAAATAATGACTAAACAGGACGGGTTAGTCACTCGAATAGAAACTGTCGCGTGACCGACGTGTTTTTGGTAGCATGCAGTGTTTGGGATGATCAATTAAAACAATTGGTAAAACGAGTTTACTGTACAATAGGAGTAAACCTAAAAAAAACAAGTCTAAAAAAAATAAACTAGCAAAGAAACCTTTTAATATTCTTGAAAATAATAACTAAAACAAAAGTGTGGAGGCGAGATATAAGCACATTCATATGTGAATCGTTCACACGTTATAATTTCATGTTTTCCATGTGAATTATTATTTTTTTTGACTTTGACAATCTAATGGTTGAAGACTGAAAGAAAGAACATGTGTTTTGTGTACATAACATTAAAATCCTAAACATTATCACATTTAGCAATAGGAGAGAGAGAGGTAAATGGCCAATTTGGCTTAAAATACTGAAAAGATCGATTTTTTTAAAGTCTAAAGACAAGAAACGAAGAGAAATACTTACAACATGCGAAGTAGGAGGACAACATGTATTAATAAATGTGTTGTTGGGTCGTATCTTACCTAAGAGTACAAATATGCGATCTTCTGTCCATAGAGAGCATAAATAGTACCAACAACCAAGGCGGGTAACTCCAAAATAATGGAGAAAAAAATCTTAACTTTCAATTTTTCATTTTACAGTTTACCTCGATTAGTGCGGTTAAAGATTTTCCATTCTGTTCAAAACTGAACTGTTATTATCAAAATCCTTCTATTGTTGGATTTGACTTTATACTCCCTACCTAACAACAATGACGTATGGTTCAGGCTTTAATTTAAGACGTCTGAAAATTAAATGATGAATAGAGAGAGAAGGGAAAAAAGAGAGAGACATTCTATACCTAGGTCATCAATCAACGAAAGGAAAGAAAGAAAGAAAGAAGGAAAGAAAGAAGGAGAGGAGGGAAAGAAAGTGAGAAGGAGGGAGCGGGGACATTTTTTTTTCATTTTTAGGGGTCAAAATCAGGGGGGGGTCACTTTTAGGGGTCAAATTCAAGGGGAAGATTTGTTTTTTCTCACTTTTAGGGGTCAAAATCGAGGGGACAGTCATTTGTAATTTTAGGGGTCAAAATCGTGAGGAAGATTTATTTTCACTTTTAGGTAAAATCTAAAGGAAATTCGTTTTTTTCAATTTTGGGGGGAAATATTTCTTTTACTTTTAGGAGGAACATTTTTCAATATTTGCTTTTTGAACATTCGGCCTAGTGGCTGAAATAGTTGCGTTTTATTAATTTATTTATGTGTCACATGTACAGCCCTTAACCGTTCATAGAAGAAACTTGAAATTCTGTACACACACTCCTCTCAATGAGTAATGAAAACAGTTTTTTGTTTTTTTAACATTCGGCCTAGTGACTGAAATAGTTGCGTTTTTCTATCTTTGTATGTGTCACGTGAACAGGCTGCACCAATGGAGTCAGAGTGGAGTTTAACCCTGAAGCAGCCAGTCTTGTTATGATTTAATTTGTTTTTTTTCCAGCTTATATTTAGTTACATTCGTTTGTGCAGTAATACTTTTAGTTTAATACATCAAAATCCACACTAATCAAAACCGCACTGTTCAAGGTATTCCTGTATTTCTATGGGAGGGTAGCCCTTCAGATAGTGTTGATCTTCAAGTGGCACTCGAAATAAATTCAAAGTAAAAAAAAATTACAGTATTAAATCCTATTTACAATCTAAAATCCTAAAGCCATCCTAAAACCCTATTTACTAATTACATAAAACTAATCAAATTAAATTACTAAGTACTGGGGGGGGGGGCTTACTTTACATTCAGCCAAGAGATTATTCTATGTTTTGGCACTACTAAAAGAAAATCATCTTTGTTGTAAGAGCTTTTTTAGGTAGACTTAAATCAGTTTATATATTTTGGAGGTTCCTAGCGATGCACATTGAATTTTGGGTGAACACCTTAACCCCATACAGTGTCGGCTTATGGTTGGTGTCACCCGGGGTGGTAACTCCTTCCCCTACAGAACTTTTTGTGATATTGTATAAGACAGACATAAATCTTTGGCGATATTATGTGGTGTGGACATATAAGTACGATGTGGGGGAGGTAATTGTTCATGGATCCACCCCCAAATCACTTCTTTCATACCCCATTGTACACCCTCCCACAAAGTTTCATGGAAGACCATTGAGAACTTTTGGAGATATCATGTGGACAGTCATTCATGTGTATGTATGAAAAGAAGAAACAGAAAAATATCTCTGAATCAAGAAGAATTCCTGGATCCGCCCCAAAACTTACCCCATTGCCCACCCTTCCACAAATTTTCATTGAAATCCATTGAGTACTTTCGGAGATATCGTGTGGACAGACAGATCTTTCATTAGAAAAAAGAATTAATTAGAAACTATATGAAAAATCTTTAGGCAGTCATCTTGGTGTCACCTTATCTGATGGTGTCACCCAGGACCGGCCACCCCCTCCTTGATACGCCATTGACACCATATCTTTCTCTTTCTTCCTCCCGACTTAATTTTTACAGTTAAACTTCTTTTCTATCAATAAATAAAGCCTTTAAATTTCTAAAACACAGATAACTAATCATAAAATCATTTAAATTGCTCCTACAGTAGCGCAATGGTGTGCAAGCTCATCTCAGAGACCAATCCACTACTGTAGTGAGTCTTTTCTGAGTGCTTCACACTGCAACAGATTATCTACAATCTGGACCCTAGGCTGTGATTTAGTAGGGCGCCCCAGACGTTGCACCCTCCTGCCCCACCCTTCATTGAATAAAATAAAGTGACGTTAATTCACATAAAATAACTTATATCATTGTACTTATGTCTAATGTACTCCATGTATCGAATATCATAAAGTTATATGAATCAATTACAGCCCTTTTATTAATCACAGCTACCCACAACACTGGTTTATTGCTGGGTTTAGGTTATTCATGTGTTCTTGTTGTATAGCCCTTTTACACTGTTCTGCCGCCAGGGGTCTCATTTACGGGAGGGAAATCGTGAACTTGGACAATCAAAAAAGATGACTCGAAAAACTTGTAAAAATATGTGACACATTTTTATTTCATACTATACATTTCATCGGCCGGAGAATGTAGAGTGGGAGATAGATAAGGAGAACCTTCAGTCTGTCCCCAACAGGGACAGCGGTCTCATGCCTTCTGGCTCCGCTGATGTCTGTCTCTGCCTGGTCTGTTCTGAGTTCCGAGTTTCTCCGTCTCTTTGCTTCCTTTATCAGGTTTGAACACCCACGCTGGTATCGTTTCCGGTTTCCACATCCTGTTTTTTTGGACACCTACGCATATACTTATTTCTTAAGGTGACTGGGTCATTTCCATTTCTGCACAGGTGTTTGACCCCAAAATGACCTTTTTGTGGTAGTATATCATAACATTCTGACATTTATATGTATCTATTTGTGTATCCAGAATTCACCCAGCCCTAAGTGTTCATAGTAGAAACTTGACATTTTGCACACACACTCCCCTCAATGAGTAGAGAAAAAGTTTTTTTGTTTTTTAAAAATTCCCCCCAAATTAGGTTTTTAGAAGGGAGTTCAATATGCAATGTAAGTTTATGCTAAATTGGTCACTATTTTGTGCCCACTTGTTTTTTGCAAATTCAGACCTTTTTTAGTGATCACATGCCGACAAAAGGCGAGAGAAGTAATTTATTCATTGATCACCCCTTTTACTAATTATTTAATTGATCACCCCCAACACAGCATATATGGGTGGCGGTGATTCATAATTTCCCTTGGAATGCTAGTTTTACTTATTTCCTAAATAACAATTACAGAAATATCCCTTAAGATTAGACTAATTTGACTAAATTAATCTGATAAGCATTAAGGATTTATTTTCCCTCTTTTCCTTCTGACAAAAGATTAGCTAATCTCCTTAAATGAATGAAAGCTTAGCACTCTATAATCAATTGGTGACAAGTTTTACTTCAACTTTTTCAATTTTGACCATTAGCTGAATTAGCATCTATGCATCTCTATAAGATACTTTTCAGTCAGTCGGTCCCCAATATGTTAAATAACAGAAAGATGAAGGAAGGGGGTCATCATCACTATCATCATCATCATCATCATCATCATCATCATCATCATCATCAGCTGTTATAAGTCCACTGCTGGACAAAGGCCTTTCCCATCTCCTTCCATGACGACCTAGATTGTGCTAACCCCTGCCACGTCTTACCGGCAAACTTTTTTATCTCGTCCCTCCATCTTGTATCTGGTCTTTTCCAACTGCGTTTACTGTCCCATGGGCACCAATCGGTTAGTCTGTTCTCCCATCTATTATCATCTCTTCTTGCTAGGTGACCAGCCCATCTCTATTTTTGCTGCTTAATTAGTTGTATAATATCTTTCACTCTAGTCCTCCCTCTGATCCACATTGATCTTTTTCTATCTCTTAGAGTTATTCCGAGCAATGCTCTTTCCATGGCTCTCTGTGCTATTCTAAGTTGGTTTTCAGCTCGTTTTGTTAATTTCCATGTTTAGCATCCATAAATCATGGCTGGTATTATGCAACCATTGTATACTTTACACTTTAAGCACATTGGTAAGGTGCTCTTCAAAATGTCTCTATTCATACCAAATGCTTTCCAACCCATCAGTATGAATAATTTATTTCGCTGTCAAGGTCTTTCTCTAACTTTATTACCTGTTCTAGGTAGATGTATTCATCAACCTCTTCTAGAGCCTCTCCTTCTATCTTTATAGCCTTTTTCGGGACTTTAATGTGATTTATTTATCAGCAGCTGTGATACCAGAAGAGAATGTGTGATGTCATTAAGAGAATATTGAGTGAACTAAAAACAAATGTGACGTCATTCTTTTTTTCTTCAACTTCCTCTTTTAAAAATATGTGAGCAAAATGTCATTTTTTATTTTTTAATTAATCAATTCTTGAAATTAAAAAAATAGATGACTTATTAAGTGTTCGTTTTTTAAGAGGTTTTTTTAGATGTGTGCATACATCTCTATAAGACACTTTTTGGTCAGTCGGTCGGTCCCAATTATGTAAAATATCAATTTTCATGTTCTATTGATATGAAACTTGGTCCAGACTTTCAGGTGAACCATCCTCATCTTCCTCTTCCTCCACATCCTCCTGCTACTATTACCAAAACAAGTAATGTTAAATATCAATTTTCACAGCTGTATTGATATGAAACTTGGTCCAGACCTTCAGGTGAACTATCCTCATCTTCCTCTTCCTCCACATCCTCCTGCTACTATTACCACAACAAGTAATGTTAAATATCAATTTTCGCAGCTGTATTGATATGAAACTTGGTCCAGACCTTCAGGTGAACTACCCTCATCTTCCTCTTCCTCCACATCCTCCTGCTACTACTACCACAACAAGTAATGTTAAATATCAATTTTCACAGCTATATTGATATGAAACTTGGTCCAGACCTTCAGGTGAACTATCCTCATCTTCCCCCCCTCCTACTACTACCACAACTAGTAATGTTAAATATCAATTCTCTCAGCCATATCATGTTGGATTGATATGAAACTTGGTCCAGACCTTCGGGTGAATTATCCTCATCTTCTTCTTCCTGCTCCTCTCCCTCCTTCTACTACTACTGCAACTGGTAATGTTAAATATCAATTTGTGAGCTCATACCTCAGCTAACACCATACACTAACTAAAAACTGAATAAAAATCAGTTCATATATAGCGACTTTAGTTTCTTTTTTTTTAAAAATCTTTGGACTATTGTTTTAATATATAAAAAATATTTCTCAATTAAAAAAGATTCCACAATCCAGCCAAAAATTAAATAATTCCACAAAATGTCATCGAAATTCATTGAGAACTTTTGGAGATATTGTATTGACAAACATGAGTGAATACATAAATGTATGGGAAAAAAAATGAATAAATATTTCTCAATTGAAAAAATTCCTGGATCTTCCCCAAAATGTAACCAATTCTCCCTCACCCCATGGCCTATCCTTCCAGAAAATTTATAGACAAATTGAAGATATTGTGTGGACATAAAGCTACAATGCAGGCAGTGGCAGATCTACTATTAAACTAATGAAGCTTAAATTTCAGAGCCCCTAATCCCAGAGTGGCCCCAGAATAATCCACTTTTTTACAAATGCTAACAACTACATTACCTCAAAACACATAAAGTTTTAAACTAACAAAACATTAAATTAAATAAAGGAATCTCATTTGTACATTTATGGCCTTCCAAATTGTCTTTTCATTCTAATACTGTCGGATGAATTATAATCCACATCAATACACTGGTCATATATATATCAATGGCGGATCTACTATTAAACTAATGAAGCTTAACTTTGTTTTTCAATCAATTCTCAATGAATGAATTTTTCAACAAAATCAATGCAGTTTTTGTACAGATCAGGCTCAGAGATAAGTGATCAGTCACTAAGTGAAATGATATCTAAGCCAACAAACTTATTGGTGGTAGCAACGTTCAATTTATGGATGCTCAGGAGCGCTGTTGAGAAACGTCCTACATTCAATGTGATCACACTCATGTACTCCTTACAAATACTTTAGCTGCTTTGCCATGCAGTTACTATATAGTAAACTACAGTGACTAAAAAAACAAAACTGAATACAATTTTTAATCCCATGTAGAAAACATGATTTTAAGAAATAATAATAAAAATTAAAAAGTTCTACTTGTTACCAATATTTTCTATTTATTTTCTATTTTCTTAACATTATTACATAATTAAAAATTGTAAATGCCTGCTAGCTTTTCTAAACATGGGCCGGGCCAGACACAGGCTTACCCGTACCCATGCAGGACTTTAGTGAACACTATTATAGTGCAAACTGTTCATCATTGGTTCAATAGGTTTAGGTCTAGATATATGGATACCAATTATAAACCTCGAGGGAAGCCTAAACCTGAACTTATTGATGAAGAATTATTAAACTTAGAGAATTGGGATAAGATGTCTTGCAGCATCCTTCATATTCACCTGACATTTCTCTTATAGATTATCATCTTTTCAAGTATTTTAAACTTCATATCCATAATAAAAAGTTCAATAATAGGGAAGCCATAATTTGTGCTTTTACTGAATGTGTGACCACTAAACCTAAAGGATTTTATAGAGATGGCATGAGAGGATCATTGGATAAAAAGGTTATTGGTTCAAATGGGTCATATTTTGATTTGGTGTGTTTTGTTATTTATATCATCCTTCATCTTACAATTCAAAAAACATTTCATATGTAATGCTCTAATATTATAACTTTTACATTCAAATTATTATGACTATTTGAATTCAAATGCTCAGATTTTTCTTTCAATGTTTCTTGAAAGTATTCCACACTGACATTCTCTTCAGACGGATGGATCTGATTTGCAGTTTGAAATAATTCCTTCTCATTGATGGCATTATTTTGACAAGCAATGTTAGACTAGCTAAAGGATGGGGGGGGGGAATTTCAACTACGCTATGCTACCAAATGTAAACAACACTGTTTCAAGGACAGATAATAAGCGCTTTTGTCTTGAGATGACATCCGTTTATACCTTAGAGTCCAAGGGCAATAACTCATGTTAACAGTAAGTATTATTATTAGTAGTGGTGGTGTTGTATAGGCCTCTTGGTCTGCGGGAGGAAAATCCTGGACTTGGAGAAAAAGGAAGACTCGAAACTTGTTTATAAAAATATGAGGATATATTTTTATTTCATAAGATACATTGTGTTGTGGCAGAGAATGAAGAGTCGGAGAGAGACAATCTGCTAAGTAAGGTTGCCCCTACTCGTGACCCCAAACTGGTGAACAACTGTGTTTACGTCATCCCCTGTAAATGTGGTATTATCTATACCAGAGAAACGGGCCGCCCCCTCAAGGTCAGACTTGATGAACTAAGAAAGCTTTAATCAGGGGTAAGATAGATAAATCGGCTATGGCCGACCACATCTGAAGAGAGAACTGCGACCATCTTCCTCTCTGGGAGGAAGTCCAGATTATTGACAGAGAACGATGTTGGAAGTAAAGAAAAATCAAAGAAGCAGCTAACATCAACATGTCGACTAAATGCATTAGAAAGACAAGTGCAGAGTTCAACCCGATGTGGTTTCCACTTCTCAACAAATCTAAACCCAACAAGACAAAGACACAGAAATACCCAGGCCATGCGCTGTAAGGGTTATCCCCTTTAAACATAACTTCTGTTTAATCCATCACATTTGGATTTTACAGAAGGCTGAAGAATGGATCGGCCAAAACGTTGTGTTTACGACACAAACAACAAGAAGGACTTCAATCGTCCTAAGAACTATTTGAATACTTAAATAGCTCTGGATTTTTTACAGTTTTGATAAACATTACTTTTTGAGGGGGAGTCTATTTAATATGTAACTGTTAGTTTGAACTGGGATACTATTTTCCATCCGTCTTATGGAAGTAAGGCCTCGAAGTATGTGGTTTGTGTATTACCATTTTGTAGACAATTAATCAGTTCAGTACTGCTTCATTTCGATACGTTGTGAAGGTTGCTCTCTCAACTACTGGGCTCAAGTCATATTAATATTAATACTTTAACAAGACGATAACAAAGCTCTTCTTGCTTTTAACAAGCATTCAGTGCTTTGCGATACTTCTCCCACACATGTATTAATATCATTTGCACTTAATTAAACTCTGTTAGATTTCCAGTAAATAAAGGAAGTACATCCTGTGCTGTGAAGCAAAAACACCACCCATTATCGATAGGGCCGAATTATACTAAAGGCTGAGTAGGCTTAAGCCTAGGGGCATGTAGCTAACAGGCCCGGAAAGATTCTTGGATATTCACATTTTTCTTAATTTTATTTTTGACAGGACCATGGCCGGATTAGCCTATACACAAACCACGCTACAGCGATTGAAGGAGCCCCCAAATAAATAGCAATTTAGAAATTTATCACTACTACTACAGGGGAAATGAATTAAACACTAAAACTGTCAAAATAAGAACATTCCCTGATGTGAAGTCTGAGCGCTCACTATAATTGTTAAGATATTGTTAATAATATCTTAAAACTTAATAAAAATGTCATGACAAATATCTCTTTAAAAATGGAATGAATATATTACACATAACAATCCACTTTATTCACACGATTGATAGATTGCATTACTTACTTAAAATTATACACAAAACGGGGGTGGGGGGTGGGAACGATGACTCAAGACAGGAGTCCCCATATTGCTAATAGCCTAGGTATAGGTTAATCTGAACCTGATTATCGATTAAAGATAATGTTTATCAGTATCTATACAGTACATTAGTTCATTAAAATTTCACTTGCTTTTCTTTTAATGTTTCTGTTCTCTTATTGTACTGTATTGTACTTCAGAATTAGATAAAGTGCTGATAAATTGGTTTAAGCTTTATGTAAGTGAAGGTGTTGAACCATCTGGAGATGTGTTGAAAGAACAAGCAAGAGTGTTTCATTAAGAACTAGGACTAGATTTAATGTTTCTGGTCCCTTATTACCTAACTTGTACTGATTTACATGATATTTTAAAGGCATGATGTGGTGGTTAGCTATTGTTTAGAGGTAATCCTTCTGTGATTCAACATTCTCACGAATCTGGCACTCCCCAGGTCTCAATAGTAGCAGATTAGTGACGGTCTACTGTGCTAGTACTAAAACCAAAACAAGAAAACTTGGTGCCAATAATGGGAGCAAAGGGTAGGTTTAAAAGGTAATATTTGACTTCTGGTGGCCACGAAAGCTTCTGTGGCTGAGTGGTTAAAGCAGCTGAGCATAAACCAGGCTTCCCACTGGCAAGAGGGATGTGAGTTCGAATCTCACCAGAAGCTTACTCTTTATTCTCGATCTGCACTGTTTGCTGGCTGCCGTGGAATGACGGCCCAAGTTGAAGTTGTGATAAAAAAACAACTAAAAAATTAAGATGAAGGTAAATAGTAAATGGTTAGCAATACTGTAATGTTTATATATGTATTAAAGTTTATGATTAATAATAAAGACGCCGAAACAAGTTTCCAACAGCCCCCATTCCGTTTCTGGTCCCAGAAATTCGGGCTGGAAGTGAGAACAGGGAAGGCTCTCTTCTACACAGGAAACATCCCTGAGCACACTTGTCTTTGTTCTGTCTCCCCACTTCTTTTTCTAAGCACAACCAAATACAGTTATGAACAAAACTTGTTCAAAAATAAACACAGCTAAACAGAAAGAATAACAAGCAACAATGGCACTAATATCAGACAATAATTACAAATACCTGGGGCCTCAAATACACTGACTGCATCACCTACAGAGGGGTAAGATCCCCTGTTTTTTTACCAAAGTCGCAAGACACTGATTAAAAAAAAAATAATAACCTTTCACCAAAGTCGCAAGACACTAATTAAAAAAAAATAACCTTTCACTAAAATCGCAAGACTCTAGTTAAGGAAAAGTAACCTTTCACCAAAGTCGCAAGACTTTATTTAAAAACAAAGCAACTTTCACCAAAGTTGCAAGACTCTATTTAAAAAAAGATTTAAACTGATTTTGGCATTAAATGACCCATCTTGTTGATATGCCGCTAAACAAATTAATCAATCAATCTAATAATAAAAATAATAAAAAAATCAATTTGTTTATTTTGCCCAGAAAATTTTTTATTTCTGATTTATATTTAAGGGTTTACAAAATATTGTTTATTGACAATTTATTTGACAATTTATATGACAATTTATTTGACAATAGTGAAAAACAAAATGTTCTTTTATTAAAGAATTAATTTTCTTGATAGTAAAATGGTTAGTTGTGCTTCCCTGCATTTCAGAGAAATTTCTTATGATGAATTCATGAAACACTGATTCTTGTCTGAATAGATAGAATCATAATTAACTTTCTTATACACATTTGCGTTATTATCCAAGACGAGACGGTTTGGTCCTTTCTTCTGGCAGGTAACATTGGACATATACATACCTGGAAAATAGTAAATAATTATATTATTAGGTTGTTACATATGTAACTCAGTCACGAGAGCTTTATCAACTCAGCCACAAGAGCTTTTGGATCAGGGGGTGGTCATAAAAACTTGTAAGAATAAAGTCCTGGTCTCTTAAGAGACGGACTCTTTACTTTACATATGTAATTCAATCACAAGAGCTTTACCAACTCAGCCACAAGAGCTTTTGGATTTGGGCTTCTGTGAGCCAGTAAAATCTCTCATGGCTGAATTGGTAAAGCAGCAGGTGTGTTGAAAGTGGCTTCCCTATGGCAAGCGAGACTTAAGTATCCTTTATTTCTGATCTATGCTGTTTAACCATTGCTGTAGATTGATGGCCTGAGTTAAGTTGTGATGAAAAAAACAACTAAAATATTAAGATGAAGGTAAATAGTCAAAAATGAATAATAATGATTTACAAAACTTTATCTAATAAGAAATAAATAATAAAATAACTTGACAGTTTTGGTTGACAGTATAATGTTTATGTATGTATGTATATGTTTTTAAGTCAATAAAGACGCCGAATTGGAGGCTACCCAGCAGCCCCCATTTAACAAGCCCCATTTCTGATACCGGAAATGGAAACCTGGATGTGGGAGCGCGAAGACCCTCTCTTGACCAGGCAGTCGCTCAGCAAACACTTGTCTTTGTTTCCCTCCACTTCTTTTCTTAAACACAGCTAAATACAGTTATGAACCAAAACATGTTCAAACTAAACACAGCTAAATACAGTTATAAACTAAATGCGTTCAAACTAAACATAGCTAAACAGATAACAACAAACAACAAAGACATAATAATAAGAGCAAACCCATCAGGTGATGATAGACGGTTTCTAAAATAATTGCAAGAATGGATACGTTTCACTTGATAAGTCAAAGCAATCAGAAATAACAAGTACTTACCTAAGATTCCAGTGGGTCTCGGCAGGGGTTGTAGGACAGTGAAATGCACACTAAGGGCTTTTGTATTGTCAACAGTCTTAATATAAATCTTCAGCTTCAAATATTTTTTCACATTCAGAACAGTTACAGTTTTGTTGGCAAGGGAGAATGTTCTTTGGTTTTTTGTCATCATTTCTGGTGTTATTTGTGCAAGAACTTTGCGTTTCTTTTTGATAACCAGCCTATTCAGTGCTTCCATACAATTGGAATGGGGTCTTTTCAATAGGTAGCCAAAAATATATATATCTAAAAAACAAAAAACATATTTAAATTCAAAAATTCATTTTCACCTTATACAGGTGTTATGATTTGCGTATCCGTCCACCTGTGGCGGAAATGTAAGTGACCTCGATCACCTTGGGAGATGGGTGTATTGCATCATTGTTGTAAACAGGAAATGGTGATTGGTCATTGACATCGTGAGACACCATGTATGCATTGGGGAGATCTATAAAGCAGACCCAAAAAGAAATCATCCCGGCCTGGGAAGCGGACAGAAATCTCGACACTCAAAGAAGACAGACATCAGCGGAGCTGAAAGGCACGAAACCGCTGTCCCTGCTGGGGGACAGCCTGGCTGTTTTCCTTGTCTTCTCTCTACCACTCTTCACTATACGGCCAACAAAGATGTATGTTATGTAATAAAAATATGTCCAGATATTTTTACAAGCAAGTCTTGGGTTTCCTTCCTTTATAGTAAAGTCCAGGACATTCAATGAGTATCCAACACAGGTACACCAACAATTTTCTGGCACCCTTGGTTCCAGAACCGTGCCAGATTATCCATTTTGCTGGATCAACAGAGGTCAAGCAATAATAATCCAATAATACACCTCTGATCCAGTCCGCTCGGATGGTGTAATGGTTAGTACACAGAAAGTCCTGGTTTCGATTCTTGGTATGAGCGAAGTGGAAAACTCTTCCTTGGGACAAATTTCCTTGTGCATTCAGCATCTAATTGAGTACACTCTAAGCTGTGTGATTAGGGTGGAGGTATCTCTTTGGTGGACTTGCATCCTGCCAAGGGGGAGGTCTTAAAAACTTGTAGGAATAAAGTCCCAGTCTTGACCAGACTTGAGACTTGGAAGGATCACTAAGCTGACACATGCAATAGAAACCGGGTCTTCATCACCGGACTCCATTGGGAGTTGTCTCTTAAGAGACGGGTCGCTTTACGATTTTTTTTACACCTCTGACCCACTAATTATGCACAGCTCATATCTTTAAAGCATTAGGACTGTTAGAACCTTAAATTAAACAAATATTAAATTGTTAAATGGAATACATTAATATTGAAATTCAAACAGAACCTTTTGAGATGCAGAAGATCTGAAATTTGTATACTGTTCTTCTCTAGGTGGTGAGTTAGGTCTCATACCATATGCACTTCTGAGTCACTTAAGTTTGACTTCATATTTTGCTAATCCAGTCCATGGTCTAAGGATCATAAAGAATCTGTTCTAAAATTTAATCACTTCTTCCAAAGATTATCTGTCTGTCCACCTGATATCTCCAAAACTTCTCAACGGATTTCAATGAAATTCTGTAGAAGGTTACGGAAGAAGTGTTTAAATTTTGGAGCGGATACACCAACAATTATACACCTATGTTATAGTTATGAGTCCACACAGGTTTTTTTATTTTAAAACAAAGGTTTATGACATCTGATTGTAAATAACTTGAAATGATTGCTCTGAGGCATATGGTTCTTTTGTAAACTTTACTCAAGATGAAATTCCCTTTCCAACGATATACAACATGACCATATTTGGGAAAATTGATTTCATCCTGACCATAGCCTGGATCTGATAATGGCTGCCATCTTTAAATCAAGATGGTGGACAAACGACCATGAATCAGTAAACGCCACCTACTTTTTATGATCCTTACACAATGGATTAACAAAATGTGAAGTCAAACTTAGTTGACTCAGGGGAGCATATGGGACCTAACCCAGCTCCTAGAGTAATTTAGGTTCTTTATGGTACAACTTGATGCACAATGCTACTTGTGGCCACTCAGTGAAATAGTGTGAGAACTGCAATTGGTCCAATTGGCTTAAAGCCAACCCTGGTACATTATCTTTGATATCTGGCATTTTCATCTCGCATAAGATAATCGCAGAAATCTTCATAGCAGAAATGGCTATTTCCTAGCCACTTTTTATAGCCAAAACGAAACAAAACGATAAAGTCAGCTTAATCTGTTGTCGCTGATTATCAAAGTATATCAAAATTAAGACGTTGTTTTTCAATGAAATTATCACCTGATGTCGCTAATATGACCAACATATATTCCCACGTGAAATCGACATGTGGGAAATTTTAAAATCTGGCAAAAATCAGCATATTATTCTATTTTAATAAAAATGTTTGATACTTATTTATTAAAGGACAAATTTTTGACCGGGAAAATTAAGTAAAATAATTTTTTTTGCAGCAAATGTTTAGTTTTACTCATATGAATTATAATTCAGGCTTTTGATCCATTATTGCGCTATTTTAGAAATTGTTCTAAGTTGTTGTTAATCAAATGCTAAACCGCAAAAAATGAAAATAGCTACGATGCTTAAAGCCTCCCATAGCGGTCAATTTATACGAACAACAAAACAGAAAATAATAAATGAAAACATATTAAAAATACAGCCTGTAAATATATCTTCATCATCATCATGCTATATTTAATTAATTATCCTTGTTATAATATTTTTATATAAATTTCAGGCTGACCAATCTATAAAAAGATACATACAATTTCTAGTTTGATAATCAGTGACACCAGTGAACAGGGAGTTTTATCGTTTCGTTTTCTTTCGGCTATAAAAAGTGGCTACGAAATAGCTATTTTAGCTATGAAGATGTGCCCAATTAAAATACCGGCTATGAAAATTCAATGAACCATTATCTTTGTAACATAGAAAATAATAATACTTACAAGCATTGCTGTCTGCTAGAAGAAGCACTTTTCTATGTGTAAGGCAGGAGCGATGACTTCCAAGACACAATGTTTCATTACAGCCATAGGGTTCTAGAATTATACCTAAATAAAAAGATAACAAGTCTGGGTAGTTAATCAATAGAAACAGTCAAGTGACCAGTGTTTTTTGGCAATTTGCTGTATTGGGGGTGAAGTTTTTTATTGTTAAACTGAACACACCAATGATTAATGAATTATTCAGTCATGGAGACCATTATATTTCCGGTCATTTCAACCATTGCCTATTTCTGCTACGGGGGACCAATCGCATAAAAATGTCTGAAATGACCCCAACTAAGGTGAATAAACATTGTTATTAAAGTTCTTTGAAATTTTTATGCGATTGGTCTTTGTATTATTAAAATTATTAAAAAAAAGTCTTTGCAAACAAGAAACCAGTTTCTAAAGAAAAAAATAAAGAAAAATTCTCCACACTACAGAAACCAGTTTCTAGAGCAGGAGATTTTTATGTGATTGGTCCTCTGTAGCAGAAATAGACAAT
>VCCN01002452.1:3908449-3918751 GCA_006491835.1 Architeuthis dux
GGGAATTTAAGTTAGTCAAATTGGGGCTATTAGACATTGTTGTACTTGGTAAATTAACCAAATTCAGTTTAAGATGAAATGTTGTTTCACCAGTAAATTTTGTCATCGTGATTTGTACATTCATTTCTTCCTGGTAGTCAGAGTCTAATTGACCCGTCATACAAATCTCTGAACCCTTAAAAAAGCTGCTAAAATTGGTGGGAGAGAGGGTTTGTGAATCAATCTCCTCATCAAGATAAGTGATTTTAATGTCCTTCAGCAAAATGTTTGCTATTTCGTTGTATAGTCCTTCAATTTGCAACTGGCTATCAGCAGCTTCATAGATCTTACGACTGAAACCCCCGTTTTCTTTGGCAACCTCTTTGAGGAATTGGTTATTGGCATTGTCACCAAAACCCATCATGAAAAAAGATATGCTTTCAGTGTTGGCTTCCTTCACATTCTCTCGGATAGTGTCAGTGTTTGTAATCCCTGTAGTGGGCTGGCCGTCGGTCAAGAAGAAAAGGACATTTTTTTTCTGAGCAGATTGAACGGAATTCAGCTTCTCAATACTTTCCAAGAGAGCATCGTTGATATTTGTTGCTTAAAAAATAAAAAAAAATGTTTAATTTATATAAAATCATAAATTTGATTAGACAATGTGGAAAAGAAAGATTTAGAAAAGCGTGTTACGTCTCAAACATATTTATTATCATGAAGATAAATCTTTATGCATTTCGTCGTCGTGAAATGACATCATCAGAAGAGAATTGAACATAGCAGAGACGTGTATCATCCATGTTGGGTAGTGGAAATGAAGTGAGATGGTTGAGTGACCTAGTTTATCCAGTTGGAAACTACTTATGGGGCACAGGCTGGTTGTGGATTAGGGAGGTCAGTGTATGAGGTATAAAGTAGGTGGGATTAGGGAGCTGGGTGTTTAGATAGAGTGTATGTCTTGTGTGGACTTTTAAGTAGGTGTTAATTGGATATTTATGACTCTTGGTGAATCTGTATGTTGGAGTTGTTTTTTTTGGTGTCATGATGTGTGTCTGTGTAAGTGTCTATGGTTGGGTATGTATATACATATATGGGTGAGTGTGTGTTTGAATGTGTGTATGTGTGTGTATGTATAGCTGGGTATGTATATGCTTGTGTGCATATGTGGGTGGGTAAAATGAAAAATGAAAAATAAAAATTAAATAATCTATAAATATAAACATAATAATATGAATAAAATGTAAGCATAATAAATATAATAAAAAATAAATTGAAAAATTAAAATTTGTTACAGTAAAACCCTGATATAATGAATTTCGACTTCAATGAACTCAAGGATTCATCCGAACTGACTTCGGATCTACCAAACGAAGTTTGATAAATGTGGCGAACATGTGGACCATAACAAACTTTCTCCTTATTTACAGAATGAAGTTCGATAAATACAGCAAACACATGGACCATATAAATGCGTACAATTGTTTTTATTTGATTCCTACGGTCGTAAAACATTAAATCATTATTTAACTCGAGATTTTACTACCATAGGCTCCATATAGCTGGGGATAACAAGGGCGAGTATTTTCAGCTAGTGTTAATAAAAATTGAAGGTAAATTAGGTGTTGTTTTTAAGTAAAAAGTAGGCACTTCTTACAGAACGTTCACTTCAGTTTACTGTTTAATTTACTACAAACTGAAATATGAGAATAAATTTAAATAAAAATCTTAGTTTTTAGTTTTTAACTCCAAGTTTTATTTACTGCAGATAAATTGAAAAAGATGATGAAATTTACGTAAAAATTGTAGTTGTTATGACAGTAACTTTTAATACTTAGAAAAAGTAACAATTAAGATTTGGTTTTAACTTATTTTTTGGTGTCTGTTAATTCTTTGAATAGCAAGTAAGTAATTTTATGTGCTTCATGAAGGTAAATAGTAGTTAAAATTAATACAATACGTTTTGGTCAACTTTTCATCATGTTATTGTGTTTGTAAGCCCAGAATTCTAGGCTGACACAATTACCTGAAATGTATCTATCACGAGTATAGATATATTTCAGAAATAACGTGTGAGGTTAGCGTAAGCGAATCAAAGGAGACAAAGAGGGGAAAGGACGCTCTTGCAGAATGAATGAGCAAAGTTGGCACATGTCGAAGTTGTAGCAAGTCAAGACAAAGAGAAACAAATTTATTAACCTGGAATGGGTAAGATTACGCTGTAAGCAAAGGCTACACTTAAGGTAAATACGAAGGGAGCGTATGTCTTCACATGATCGAAAGTCTAGTGTAGCTAATATTTAATTTAATTTAATTTAATATTGGTGCTTGAGGTCTCACCCTTTTCTCAACCAGGGCAGACAAAGGAATTATGGATTAGGGTGTAAGCGACCTTACTTTTCTTTGTTTACTTTTCATTGTATATTTTATATTCTATATTTTAAGAATTTCAAGTGGATTTCAAGTGGATTAAGTGAGCCTTGGTCCAGAAATCTGGAAAATCTAGTCCCAAGCCTACCGAAAAATGAAAAAGGATTTAAACTTGAATAATAAAAGACACTGACTATGTTGAACTTGAAGCTTCTTGATTTCATTTATGGCATCAGCAATGTTGTTCTTTGTTGCAGGCTTAAAGACACCATCATTCTTCCAGCTGACGCTATTTGAAAACAGGCCAATAAGGAAACTGTCCATGTCTGGCTTCAGTGAATGCAGGATCGCGATCATAGCTTGCTTCAGTTGATCCACTTTGCGTAAATCCATTGATCCACTGATATCCAGCATAAAGACAATGTTCTTTGGTAATGTGGGCAGAGAATCGGGAGCAAAGAAATGGACAAAGTAACCATCAACAGCCTGAAAGGTCAAGGGAAAAATCATTAGAACAATTAATAAATATATTTTCATGAAAAAACAAACAATCCTGATGTAAAATGTATTGTAATTTTACCGTAATACCTACTTGTGACAACAAATTTGAAATTAAAAGTCCTGTAACAATGATTAATGAAATTTATTCAGGAGAATCTACTGCTTGTGAATTTGGTGGTACTGTGGTGGGTCAAAGTGGAGTTGTCTCTGTGATGTCCTGCCAGGCTGCGCAAGGGAGCAAATACCACGAGTTACCTCCCTTGCCACAAACCCCTAAAACGGAAGTGAGTCCCCGGTCATGGGCGAGGCAAAGCGGGGGAAAATAAAGAGACCGTTCGGAAGCGAGAACACAGTTCTCTCGCTGACGGCGATCAGTCAACATCACATTCGCCTTTGTCCTTTGTTCCTTTTGCTTCATCCTTTTCCCTTTCAGTGAGACTCCCACGAGCTGGGAGACGCTGGGAGAGACTACAGTCTCCTGTGAAGGGAGTTCTCTCCATGGTAACTCAGACCCCCCCCCTGTCACCTCACGTACTAGGAGCCAATCAGGAGCCAGCAAGCCATCACGTGATGGGTGCTAACGAATCAATCTATTTTTCTCAGTCCGGCCTCACAAAAAGACGTGTTTCACAGCGCTCCTGTCCTTCATGATTTTGCGGGCCAGAGTATAAAACAACCCAAAAAGTAAGGAAGTCATTCACCTTAACACACACACACATTACAATCATTATGGACTTTTAGACTCAAAAACATTTTATTTACACTATTGAAAACACTGTGGAAGTCACGAAGTCAAGCAAAATATATGAAAGACAACCTACCTGTTTTTCTATGTGGAATACCTTCTTAAGTATTAGATTTAGTTAGTGGCTTTAGTACTGGTTAGTAGTTGAGACAATAGGGAGGAAAAATAGAATAGAGTGTGGTTAGCATTTAGAAGAAATAGCTTTAGATCTGGCTTAGTCGTAGTTGCCAAGTTAAACTGCCAGGGATTGACCTTGCACCAAGGCCAACTGTCTAGACAAACAGGAAGCCACTCCCTTTGTCTAGTCAAAAAAAGCCTATTTCAAGTATATATTCAAGTGTATACTAGTGGAGTGCCTCATTTTCATTTACGAACAGTATAGTAAAAATTACTACACTAAATAGTCCGTGGAAAA
Source organism: Architeuthis dux (assembly GCA_006491835.1). Classification (NCBI taxonomy): domain Eukaryota; kingdom Metazoa; phylum Mollusca; class Cephalopoda; order Oegopsida; family Architeuthidae; genus Architeuthis; species Architeuthis dux. Next base: position 3,912,457 of record VCCN01002452.1, read on the forward strand.
ATAGTTGCAAATCTGGTGACGTCACTTTCTGTAGCCCAAGCCTATAAAAACAACCACTTCCGTTTCTCTTGGCTCACTTCTGGTCTTCCAACGTGGTGCCCTGATCTCCCAATCAGTAATGTCTTCCATTTTTTACTGTGACTAACATAGCATTCCTCTTGTAAGTTGCAGCTGCCAGTATAGTGTTCCTTTCTCACATATTCTCCTGTACGTTTTTCGACAACTTAAATCGAGTGCCTCACCTCAAAAGTCCTACAAATCTTTCCTGAATCACTGTTTTAATAACATTGCCTTGGTGCATGAAATATCAGGCCTTATTAAGAAAGCACTCGCTTTATGTAGATTTCTGTTCTTTGTTTAATAGGCCAGGGGCCAGTAGAGCCTACCGTGCACCCCCACCCCTGATTCTACATTTAGGGTAACAAAATGTTCCTTAGGATGTCCTCTTTCAGAAAAAATATGTTCCCACAAAAAAAGTTGGGAAGAACTACCTCATTTGCATAAAACAAAAAGGCCGCCAGCACACACCAAAAAAATAGTATTTCATATCTCGTCTCCCAGTTGAGATATCTGAGAACTTTAAAAGGCTAAATCATAGGTTTCAGACATGAGGAATTAAAAAATCCACTTTATTTTACCATACATAAATAATTTATAGGTATTTCTGGATTTTACAAGAATATTTCAAGTATAAGTTATAGGCAAATTTGTGGATTTAATTCATGAAGGAGATATATACATATATATATCGTTGTGGTGTTGCGGCCCCTGGCAACACAAGGGAGCGAACTCCTCGAGTTCGCCTCCCCTCCGCCAACCTACAAAGCGTCCCTTGCCACAAACCCCTAAAACGGAAGTGAGTCCCCGGTCATGCGCGAGGCAGACTGGGGGAAAAATAAAGTGACCGTTCGGACGAAAGAACAGGCAGTTCTTTAGCAGACGGCGTTCAATCAACATCACATTCGCCTTTGTCCTTTGTTCCTTTTTGCTTCATCCTTTTCCCTTTCAGTGAGAATCCCACGAGCTGGGACACGGCTGGAAGACACTACAATCGTTAGAAAGGTAATTTCATCAGCTCGATGGGCTATGTTATAAATTTGTATCTTTTGAGCCGAAAGAGCGACAGCCGAAAGAGCGACAGCCGAAAATGTGAAGCTAGGTATGTAGCATTTTTCAAGGAAATTTCAATTACACAGCCAGAATTCTATGGATTGTGGAATTATTTCTTGATGCGAGTATACACATTTATATATTCTTTTAAAGAGAATTTCATCAGCTTTAGGACCGTGTATCTTTGCCAATTTGTATCTTTTTGGCTTAAAAGGTTACAGCCCAAAAAGTGAAGGTAGGTGTTGAGCATTTTACGAGAAAACTTCAAGTACACAGTCTTAAGTCTATGGATTATGGCATTAATCCCTGATGAAGTTATATACATATATATATCGTTGGAAAGGGATTTCTATCAGCTTTCCAACGGTGTATATCTTGTAACTATTTGTATTTGTAACTACTGGGCTTAAAATGTTACAGATCTAAATATGAAGCTAGGTGTTGAGCATTTTACGAGAAAACCTCAAGTACGCCGTCCAACGTTTATAAATTGAGGTATTAATTCTTAATATATATATATAGAGATTCTTAGAAAGGAAATTCTATCAGCTTTCTAACAGTGTAGGTTCGCAATTTGTATCTATTGGGCTTAGAAAGTTACAGCCCAAGTATTCAGCATTTTACGAGAAAACTTCAAGTACACAGTCAAAGATCTATGGATTGTGGAATTAATTTTTGATGGAGGTATATACATATATATATCGTTAGAAAGGGTTACAGTCCAAAACGTGAAGTTAGTATTCAGTATTTAAGAGAAAATCTCAAGTGCATAGTTCACGTTTTCATCTGTAACTTTTTAAGCCCAAGAGATACAAATTGTTAAGACATACCCTTGGAAATCTGAGGAAATTCTCTTTCTAACGATATATATATGTATATATCTCCACAACCATAGACTTTGGACTGTGTACTTGAATTCTTCTCGTAAGATGCTGAATACCTTGCTTCACTTTTTGGGATGTAACCTTTTAAGCCCAACAGATACAAATTGCTAGATAGCAGATGAAATTCTCTTTCCAATAATATATAATGGTATATATATATATATGTATATATCTCCATCAGGAATTAAATCCACAATCCATAGAATGTAGACTATAAAGTTAAAATTTCCCTGTAAAACGTTAAATACCTAGCTTCACGTTTTGGTCTGTGTCCTTTTAAGCCCAACAGATACAAATTGGAAACATACACTGCTGGAAAGCTGATAAAATTCTTTCTAACGATATATATATGTATATACCCCCATTATACCCAGAAATTAATTCCACAATCCATAGACTTTGGACTGTGTACTTGTTTCCTCGCAAAATGCCGAATATTTAGCTTCACATTTTTGGCTGTAACTTTTTAAGCCCAAAAGCTACCAATTGAGAACATACATCGTTGGGTAGCTTAATTCCACAGTGCATAGGATTTTGGACTGTATACTTGAAGTTTTCATCGTAAAATGCTGAATACTTAGCTTCATGTTTTGGTCTGTAACTCTTTAATTCCAACATATACAAAATTCTCTTTCTAACGATATATATATATGTATACTTTAATAAATAAAATAATTCTACGATCCATAGACTTTGGGCTGTGTAATTGAAATTTTCTTTGTAAAATGCTGAATACTTAGCTTCATGTTTTGAGCTGTAACTTTTTAAGCCCAATAGATACAAATTGACAATACACCGTTGGAAAGCTGGGGAAATCCTCTTTCCAACGATATATATATATATGTATATATCTCCTTCATGAATTAAATCCACAAATTTGCCTATAACATATACTTGAAATATTCTTGTAAAATCCAGAAATACCTATAAATTATTTATTAAAGGTAAAATAAAGTGGATTTTTGAATTCCTCATGTCTGAAACCCATGATTTAGCCTTTTAAAGTATTCAGATATCTCAACTGGGAGACGAGATATGAAATTCTATTTTTTTGGTGTGTGCTGGTGGCCATTTTGTTTTATGCAAATGAGGTAGTTCTTCCCAACTTTTTTTGTGGGAACATATTTTTTCTGAAAGAGGACATCCTAAGGAACATTTTGGTACCCTAAATGTAGAATCAGGGGGGGGGGTGCACGGTAGGCCCTACTGGCCTCCGGCCTATAATTCTATTTTACCCACGTGGCTTTGCCACTTCACAAATCCAAGATGGCCGACCACCTTCCTTCATCTTCAGTAACATCACAGACTAATGGGGTGAACTGGGAAATAATATAAACTAATTCCTGGCATCTCCAACATCTCACTGCCTTTTAATACAAAGATGGACTTTGAAAACCATCACTAGGAATAGATCTTTCAATTTTGATAAATAAATTTACACTAGTTTTACAAAAGATTAATAAATTTAAGATATTTCTTATAGTTTGTGTATAAAGGGAAAATAAAACTTTGAATTTACTATCTTGCAATTTGATAGTGTAGTACTGTGGAGATTAACAGTGGAGAGAATAAATAAAAAGTATACAGTCATACATTGATTTACACTCGATTGCAGATACATCCCCACAAGTGCTTAAAACCCATTAACTTCAGATGAAGGGGATTTCAGTCATTGCAGTTCTATAACTCAATGATTGACAACAATTTCTGTCATGTTATTGTTAGCTTGCTAAAGAGAATGCTGTGTATATGTTATGTTTGTTTCAAGTTCTCCAAACAGGGAAGGTGAGAAGGAGTAGGTAAAAGAGCAGACACCTTGCTGGGTTGAGTTAATGACTTAGTGAAAGAAACGTAATGGATGACATTTGTTCATTTCTTGACAGAAAGGCAAGGAAAATGTACATACACTATAGATGTTTAGGTAAATATGTATGTGCTATGGTATCTTATGTTGTGCAGTGCGTATATTTCACTTCTCCCTATAATGATCGACTTCACCCAGATCAAGTTGTGTCCATACTACCAGAATGTAACCTGGACGCATGGATGTACTCTCAATATGATCATCCTCCTGTTTGTCCTTTGACCATGTCTTCAGTTCTGAGCCGTGCAGCAGCTGCGGTGCACCACAGGGTCTGAAATCACGAGTAGTGCTCGCCTCGGATTAAAGAGAGGCAGCGTTGCGCACATCGTCAGCATCACTCTCTCTCTTCCCTATCTGCCTGGGTCCGGCAAGGACACAGTGAACGGCCAGGGTACTCCGCGTGCCAAGTTGTGTTGGATATTTAGGTGGCCGTGGGCGGAGATCACAGATTTGACCGCCACAGGAGGTGACAGATAAACAGGATATCGACTGCAAGGTGTCCATGACTGGAAATGGACACACCGGGTGTTCAGGTGTCGTAGGCAGGATATTGACCTGCCTGCAGGTGGTGGCTGGAAAACAAGTGTGGGCATTTGAACCCCGTAAAAGAAGAGAAAGACACAAGACGCCCTGAGAGACAAGCAGGGAGAGACATACGACCCAGGCCTGGGAAGACACCAGGCCAGTTCCCCTGTTGGGAACAGTCTGTTGGCTCTCATTATCTCTCTCTCCCACTCTTCATTCTCCACCACGACACAATGTATCTTACAAAATAAAAATATATCCTCATATTTTTATAAACAAGTTTTGAGTCTTCCTTTTTCTCCAAGTTCAGGATTTTCCTCCCACGGATGAAGAGAGCTATACAACAGTGGGGCTCTTCCTGCTCCACAACGTGATGCTGGCCTTGAGCGGGCCCACTGCCTAGTTGGGAATCAGAGTTGTCCGTCTCCAAGACTGGTTGCTAACCATGGCTAGAGACACCAGTCTGTCCTGCTATTCACCCATAGCTGGGGGAGGGGCGATGAATCCATGCCTTTCCCAAGGGCATTAGTGTAAAGTGAACGGAAACGCGGCTAGCCAATTCCATTCTCTGTGCCATTAACCATTAAGCCACTCACATCATTCAATATGGTACAGTCCCCCTTTATAACCCAGGTGCTGCGGTCCACGAAAGACAACCGTGTTATAACTGAACCGCGGATAATTAAAAGTCAATTACAAGTGCCAAACAAGTGTTTGATATTTAGGTAGCCGTGGGTGGAGATCACAGATTTGACCCCCACAGGTGTTGAAAGTTGTGGACAGGATATCGGCTGCAAAGTTGTCGGAGACCGACAGACACATCCGTGTTCAGGGGTCATAAACAGGATGTTGACTGAACTTGCCAGTGGTGGCTGTAAAATCAGTGTGGGCAATTGAGCCTGATAAAAGCCACACAGAGGCCCTCAAAAAGCCAGAGAGACACAATGGACGCCCGTAGAGAGACAGACCGCCTAGCTGGGAATAGTCTGCCGGCTCTCATTGTCTCTCTCACACTCTTCATTCTCCGCAAGACACTATGTATCTTATGAAATAAAAATATATCCTCATATTTTTATAAACAAGTTTCAAGTCTTCCCTTTTCTCCAAGTTCCGGACTTTCCTCCCGCGGACCAAGATGGCTATACAACACAAGTTCACCGTGAACGAATGTGTTGTTTTTAATTTTTTTAAATCAAAGAAATTAGGTGTAAAACATCATGTAACAATTATATGTTAATTGATTGCAAATTGAAGAAGTCTTAGTTTCCATCAGTGTAACATCTTTTTATTATTATGTTATATAGGCAGGGGAATATTCGTTGGATCCAGGAAAGAAAGAAAACTGGAACTCAGTGTTTATAAAAATATCATATATATTTTTATTCAGCTACATGCACCAATGGGGAAATGCGCAAAGTTGGAGAGAGATGACGAGAGATGATGCAGGGCACACAGCCCGGGGCTAACAGGGAAAAACTGTGTCTGAACTTTGTGCTGTTTTTGACCACACCATCTCTTCCTTTTATGACTTCGACACACCCACGCATGGTGTGTTATTTCCAGATTTTGTCACCCACAGATTCTGGGGTCCTGTCAACATCCTGTTTTACTTTGACCCCGACACCTGTTGTGTTTGAATCCAACTTCATGTTGTTTGGAGTTCCTGCCATTAGGCCTACACTGAAACACCTGCAACTTTAGTCAATATCCTATTTTCGGACGGCCACACATATGGGGTACTCTAGGTTCACTTCCACATCCGTCCAGGTGTTAGTCCGGAAATGCAGTATATTATAACATATATATATATTCTGTTTGATATAAAATTATCCATTCGGAACCAACAAAATATGACTAAATGCATGCCTTCTTATGTTGATTGCAAAAAATTTGGTTCTTCTTGCGTAATGTT
>VCCN01002452.1:3922379-3936265 GCA_006491835.1 Architeuthis dux
ACGACGATGCATCGAGGCAGTGCTTATAGCCGAATGCGAGACCATTCTCCAGAGGCCTGGTTACTTCCAGCTAGCAAAACCATTAATTAAAATCATACTCACACAGAATAAAATCACAGTCACAGACATTCACATACACACACAAGGCATTGGATAGAACACAGGCCACACCACATAAACCCACCCACACTAGCCACACCACACCACACACACACACCCATAGACACTCACAAACACACACCTCCCTGCTACACACTCATCTCTCAATGATACCAAAGCACACATAAATCAAATGTTATCAACACAGATAATCTCACATATATATATATATATATTCTGTTGGATATAAAATTAGAAATTCTTTGAATTTCATACTGTCGGCAAAGGAACCACATTATATTCATGCCTAATTACGATTGTAAGAACAGAGAGGCGAGTAATGTGTAGGTTTTAAAGCTCCTGCCTTTCCATGAGTGTGTCATTAGCTCAGATGGTTAGAGCAGAGCCTACATATAAGGCTGCTTCCAAGGACTCTGGTTAGATCTCCACACAGCGCTCATTTCTTTATTTATTTTCATTATCATTAAGATAAGGCTTTATGCATTTCGCCTTGTTTTAATCAGCATCTTCAGAAGCTCTTTTGCAATACTGAAAACTGTAGAAAATGCAGTCCTTTACATGTTGAAGCAATATACAGAACTGAAAGCCAGGAAACCAGTGTTGGTTGTTGGTAAAAAATGGTGCATTGGGCACTTATCATGTGCGGCCACTCTTATTGTTGAAGGTGATCAGTGGAAATTGCTTTCTTGACTTAAGAAGAAACTTCATCCCTGGTTCAACCTCTTATCCTCTGTCCAATCAACATATACATACATATATTTATCAATACACACACATACAGTATCGCCCATAAATAAGTACACCCCTACCACTTTTTAATAGAAAGTTAATTTTCTTCTTAACCAAATATAGCAGGATTTTATTATTTCTAGTGGAACATTACACAATCAAAATGGATATTATCAGGTATTATTTATGACCAAACTCTCCAGCAAAATACACTGAGATCTTTTTGCAGATAGAATGGGAAGTGTGGGTGCGTTGGTTATCAAGTAATATGCCGCCACCTAAGTGAGAGAGAAGGCCTCCCTCTGTCTCAATAGACAATGGAATGACACAAGCCTGGGCGAAGAGTGTGGAGATTGGCCTCACTAAGGTACTCCAAAGAAAAGTGGAGTGCAATATGTTTGGCATCAGCTTGGCTGCCAGAAAGACATCAAAGTTGATATCCAACCATCATAAGGGGGCTCCAATCTCTCGTTTGGAATCATGGAATCAGAGTTGTTCTTGTCCTAGACTGGATGCTTTCACAAGGATAGAGAACCCAGTCTGTCCTGCTATTTTACCCACAGCTGAGAAGAGAAGAGATGGATCCATGCCTTTCCCAAGGGCATTAGTACAAAGTGAACATAAACAGCCTGGAGTTTGAACTCTACTTGTACCCCCAAAACTCTTACCTTTTGACTCTTCTTGCGGAGATTCCAGTTCATCAGTCATTATCTTCGGTATCTTAACATCAATAATATCCTGTGGTTCACTGATAAAGACTTCTACCAAGAAATTGTCGATTATTTCTTTGTTGATCAGATGAATAACATGTCGATATTTTCCAAGAGAACGCTGAAGGAGCTCCTGGTAAGTCAAGTTGAATACAACATTTTTACCTGGTTCAACATTGACAGATATGTCATACACATTTGTGAATCTGTGCCTGTAAATGATAAAAACAAAATGACATTGATTTTTAACAGCAATGAAAGTTGACAGTTCTCTGAAAGCCAAAAGGTTTTTCGTTCAGAGCAAATTTGAATCGGTTAATAGCGTTTATAAGAAAAGAAAAGGATGATAGTGAGATGGCGAAGAAAGGAAATTTTTTTGTTCTTTTTATGTCACATAATTCTTTTTTTAAATCAATTCTCGAAATAAAAAAATCCAAAGTACAAGAAAGAGAAAATGGAGAGAGAAAGACAGAAAGTAGACTATACAGTGTTTATAATTAATGTAACACTGTTATGATTTACGTATCTGGACACCTGTGGCGAAAATGTAAGTGACCTCGATCACCTTAGGAGATGGGTATATTGCATCAGGTTGTAAACAGGAAATGGGGACCGTGAGACACCACGTAGGCCTTAGAGAAACTATAAAAGCAGACCAAAAGACAATCATCCATCCCTGGGGAGCGGACAGAAATCTCGACACTCAAAGAAGACAGACAGACATCAGCGGAGCCGAAAGGCATGACACCGCTGTCCCTGTTGGGGGACAGCCTGGCAGTTCTCCTTACCTTATCTCTTTCACTCTTCACTATCCGGCCGACAAAGATGTATGTTGTGTAATAAAAATATGTCCAGATATTTTTACAAGCAAGTCTTGAGTTTTTAATAGTGAAGTCCAGGACTTATGTATAGTGGGGTACTATACAACAACACTTCATATATATATTGATAATGTTTTAATTTTTCAATGAATTATATTGCATTTTGGATGATATTTTTCGTTTTATTAATGATGCGATGACTATTTATTTTTGTTTCAGCGTTTTAATGGGGATTAACTTGAAAAATCAATTGGAAGCAAATAGTTTTATTACAGAAACAAATATTGACAAATGTAGTCAAAAATTGTATAAACAACATTGCAGGTTTTGAACAGACTTTTTCTTGTTTTAATATATTGATTATTTATATTTATCTATGGTTAATACATTATTATTTAATATAAATAATAATGATTTATAATACTTCATCTAACAAAAGCAACTAATAAAATTTAAGATGAAGGTAAAAAGTAGTCATAAAAATTTAAATAATAAAATTAAAATAAAAAAACATCTTCATCATGACTCTTTTCTTTAAAAGATTTAAGTATAATAAAAATTATCTATCTCAGAAATATCAGACAGAAATTTAAAATTTGTTATTGAAATATTTTACAAAGTTTTCTTACTTGACTCCAATATAGCCCGTACTTTGCCCTTTGGCAACTGCATCATCATAGATCGCCTTGGCTTCTTCCTTCTTTTTGACTTCACCATAAGTCACGTTTCCATCTACAGTCCTGGAAAAACAAGGCATATATTAGAAACCGTCAACCAAAACTGTCAACATAGGTTTCTTCAGTTTTTAAGTTGGTCTGGCTGGTAATGTATGTATGTATGTATGTATGTATGTGTAGTGTCTCCCAGCCCGTGGGATCTCACTGAAAAGGAAGATGAAGCAAAAGGAACAAGGACAAAGACAAATGTGATGCTTGACTGCTCGTCTCTTCACTTCACATGATTCTCTTTATTTTTCCCCGGTTTGCCTGGCGCATGACCAGGAACTCACTTCCGTCTTATGGGTTGTGGCAAGGGAGGTAACTCAAGGTATTTACTCCATTGCGTTACCTGGGCCGACATCACAGTATGTATCATGCATATAGGCTGCACCAATGGAGCTGTACTGCAGGGCCAGATTAACCTATACCAGGGCCCCTAGGCTATTAGCAATATGGGGCTCCCCATCTTGAACCCCACCCCCCTTTTTAAGTAATGTGATCTTTCAATCGTATGAATAAAGTGGATTGTTATGTGCTAATGTGTAATATATTCATTCCATTTTTTAAAGAGATATTTGTTAAGACATTTTTATTAAGTTTTAAGATCTTATTAACAATATCTTAACAATTATAGTGAGTGCTTATTTTGACAGTTTTTTGTTTAATTCCTTTCCCCCGTAGTAGTAGTGATACATTTCTAAATTGCTACTTATTTTGGGGCCCCTTCAATGTTTTGGGCCCTACACCATAGCGTAGTTTGCATATAGGCTAATCCGGCTATGGTCCTGACAAAAATAAAATTAAGAAAAATATGAATGTCCCAGAATTTTTCTGGGCCCCTGTTAACTATGGGCCCCTAGGCTTAAGCCTACTCAGCCTTATAGTATAATCCGGCCCTGAGCTGGAGGGCTGAAAATTTAAACATTTACTCCTTATTATGTCTAGAAAACATGAGCTGAAAAGATCAACATGGATCAGAGGGAGGACTAGAGTGAAGGATATTATACAAATAAGTAAGCAGCAAAAATGGAGATGGGCTGGTCACCTAGCAAAAAGAGATGACAATAGATAGGGCAAAACAATGTAAATTTATAACAATGAATATAAATTGGTCCAATTTGAAACCGTCAACATAGGTTTCTTCAGTTTTTAAGTTGGTCTGGCTTGCTATGTATGTATGTATGTACAGGCTGCACCAATAGAGCTAGAGGGCTGAAATTCTAAAGTTTTACTCCTTATTATGTCTAAAAAAACGGATTTTGTGTTTTTTGAAAATTCCCTAGCTAAATAGGTTTTTAGTGAGGGTTCAATTTGCAATGTAAGTTTATGCTAAATTGATCCCTTAGTTTGTGCATTCACGCTTGTTTTTTTTTAAAATTCAGACTTTTTTAGTTATCACTGCCCAACAAAAGGTCAGAGAAGTAACTTATTCATTGATAACCCCTGATTCCAATTTTGTAATTAATCTCCCCCAACGCAGCATGCTGCCAGAAGATGTTGGTTACATGACGGTTTCTATTGAGTGAATAACCAGATATATTTATATATGGTCTGATTAACGTTATCAGTCAGTTATTCAAATGGTTCTTCAGACAATGGAAATCCTTGTTATTTGTGTTGTAAACCTTCTCTGTTGTACCAAAGAAAGACAACACCACAAATTGCCCTCAATGGCGGCCAATTGATACAGCTCATGCCATAATTAAAATAAGTAATCTTCAAGGATAGATTTAAGCCAAAAAATGGAGATGAGTTGTATACACGGGTTCAAGCAGTGATGGAAATGCACCATGTTATTTTACAAAATATTACCAAGAGTCTTTCAGTTTCTGTTCAAGTTTTCAATGGTCACAAAATTTCCTGCCAAAGTTGGCATACAGTTACCAACAATGTTGGCATACAGTTACCAACAATGCAGTCTCACCATACTTTTTGTGCTGACAAGGTCTTGTGATCAATCAGAAATTATATGAATTGGAGTATCTTCAACGTAGAATGGTCCCATGGATGGAAACAAATTGTTTTAAAGATGCTGCAATATTCTTGTCGTACCAAAGAAAGACAACCCTACAAATTGCACTCAATGCCGGCCAATTGAAACAGCTTATGGTATAATTAAAAGAGTGATCTTCAAGGATGGATTTAAACTAAAAAACAGACATGATTTGTATGCACAGGTTCAAGCAGTGATGGAAATACGCCATGTCATTTTACAAAATATTACCAAGAATTTTTCGGTTTCTGTTCGCTGCAAATGCAACAACACATATTGAAATGGACTATTTTCAGTTTGTTAATGTAGAGGAGACTTTGCTTGTTCATGTAAAATTCCATTAAATCATTTATCTTTTCTGACAAAAAAGTTGTTTTTGTAACGTTCGCAAATACATTGACCACACATTATCTAAAAAATAACTTTAGAATTATTTTTAATACAATTCTCGATTAAATAAAATATCAACTCTTGATAACACAAATTATTTTTTTCTATCATATTGAATTATCTGAAGAACATTTATTTTCTAAAATAAAGTTTATCTAATTTTTAAAAGGTCACAATTAAGAGAATACTCACATAGAAAATTTAGAAATGTAGGCTCTTGCTGGTAGCGTGACGTGAAAATCTGCTGTCACGGGGGAATTAAAAGGGTTGCTATATTCAGCGGAGACACGCGTTGTGGCATATCTGTACTTGATGTCAGAGGTCACAACAAGGGACTTTATCGTAGCATGCTGTAAATAAACAAGATACACAAAACTGAACTTCTCAAAAAATATTTTAGATCAGGTTTTATTATTATTGTATAAATTTTCACACTAGTAGAATCTGGTAATTCTCACTGGAGATCAAGTAAAAGCAAGTCTCCTCAATAATCCAGCACTTTCCTCAGTATTATTTATTCTTATTGTATGAATTTTTGCACCAGTGGTATCTAGTTGCTCCCGTTGAAGATTATGTGAATTTCATGTTCCACACTTTTCACAGCTCCTGGGCAAGGTCCTAGTCTTATTATTAACTTGCTTTATTGAATTTTTTCACCAGTAATGTGTAATGTTTATATAATGTCTATATATGTATGTATTAATGTTTACGATTAATAATAAATAAACACGCCGAAGCAAGCTCCCAGCAGCCCCCATTCCTTTTCCAGTCCCAGAAACACGGCCTGGAAGTGAGAACGGGAAGGCTCTCTGATCCGGGGAATCGCCCTGTAAACACATGTCTTTATTTCTCTCCGTTTCTTTTCTTAAACACAGCTAAATACAGTTATGAACCAAACACGTTCAAACTAAACACAGCTAAACAGATAAGAACAAACAAATAACAAAGGAACTAATATCAGACAACATTACATAATGATGGGTGGCTTTTATTGGAGATCAAGTCTCCTCAATACTCCAGGACTCCAGTATTATAGCCAATTTCAGTAGTGTTGTCATCTGGATGGTCTTTGCTCATCCTCATTTCTTTAAACCCTTTATTAGGTTCCTTGGGACTGTTCCCAGGGCACTGATTACTTTTATTATCATTATTATTAATTTGAAGATTTATGTAGATGACATACAAGATAACATACCAGATGTTGGTTTGGGACAGGAGGCCTACTGGCCCATGTTCAGCCCTGTAATGTTTATATATGTATCTATGTTTATGCTTTTAATATGAATAAACACGCAGAGAATTTACCCAACAGCCCCCATTTTACGAGCCCTGTTTCCGGTCACGAAAATGATGGCCGGATTTAGCCCCAGGCTTTGCCCAATGATTTCGGACAGATTTTAAAGTCACTGAACATATAACATCAAGAAAACAATTGAAGCCCACACCGGAAAAACCATCAAACTCACTGTAATGTTGGTTTGTTGATTGTTGTTCTTATCTGTTTAGCTGTGTTTCTTATCTGTTTAGCTGTGTTTAGCTGTGTTTAGTTTGAGCGTGTTTGGTTCACAACTGTATTTAACTGTGTTTAAGAAAAGAAGAGAGACGGAACAAAGACACGTGTTTACAGGGCGATTGCCTGGACCAGAGAAATCTTCCCAGTTTCCACTCCCGTTTCTGGTACCGAGACGGCGCTCGTTAAATGGAGGCAGATGGGTAGGTTTGTGTTTATTGACTGAAACATACACATATACATGAACATTACACTCACGTTTTTTATTATTTTCAGTAATTTTAAACTTCAAAAACTTCTTTTAGTGGATGGGTAAACTTAAAAGCTAAATAACCGTTGCGTTTGATTGTTTTTACAGTTGTAAATAACTATACAGTTTAACTGTAGTCAAAGCTAGTAGGGGGCAATAACAACAAATGGAGTTTGATCGTTTTTCCAGTATGCTCTTCAATTGTAGGAGACAATTGCTCACAATAAGAAAATGCCTGCATTTTACACAGAACAAACTTTGTTTGTTTTACATCTTTCTTTCTTGAAAGATGGATGATCTATGGAGGATGGATGCCAGCACCCAGGGTTTTTGTATTGGAGCTTCTGTGAGGAAGGTGGGTGCTGGCTTAATTGTGAAATTCCTCCATAATAAAGGTTATTAAAAAGTGAAAAGAATGACTCCATTTAAGTACGGTCATGACAAAGAAATAAACAGCAACAAATGAAAATTGAAAGAGATATTCCATTAGAAAGAAACAAAACATTTATTCAAACGAGGGATGTATAGATTTAGTTAATGTTTATGTGTGCATGTGCGTATGTGTGAAAGTCCATTGTCCGTGTATATGTTTTCATGTGATTTCATGACAGTGTAAGTAAAATGTTTTTGCGTCAAAGAGTTCATAATAATGATAATGTGTGTGTGTGAAATTAAGGTGTATTTTTGTGGTTTTATACTCTGCCTCATCTGGAGTACGCACGAATACCTGGATGGGCCAAAATCATGAAGGACACTTGCAAGAGTGCTGTGAAGAACGTCTGGTCGGTACGGCAGACCGGGAGAAAGAGAGACTGATTCAAAGTTAGTGCCCGTCACGTGATGGCTGGCTGGCTCCTGATTGGCTGCAAGCACATGAGCACACATGATCGGCAAGGGTCTAGCCGACTAGGTGGAGAGTTCCTTTCATGGGAGACAACTCCCCTTTGAACTACTACAGATTCACTGTTTTGAAAAGTCTCTGAAATCTTTTTTAATGTTAACCCTTTATGAGGCAAGTGACTGTATATGATCACCTGAGGACCCGTCAGCCATATGCAAATATTGTAACCACAAAGACAACATAATCTGCACCAATGTGGTCTGCAAGCTTTGCAAAGTACACTTGTGCTTGAACAAAGACAGAAACTGTTTTCAGACATACCACACCCCCATTAAATTAGCCTGTTTTTGGCCCGCACAATAACATTTTTTAAATCAACCCGGAGGTGTTATTTGTTTTGTCAATATCAATTTTGTGTATCTATTCATTATATTGAATGTCATTCTTTAATTCTATGTTTATTTTAACTTTCTACTTTAATTTTTAATTTTTTTATATTTTCCATTTTTGGTCACTTTTTGGGTGAGGCACCATATATATGATCACTTCATTGGAGTGGGTCTTGCCCCCATAAACAAAAAAATTCAGAAAACTTGCAACGGAAAAAATATCTTGTAATTAGGTCTATGTTACATACAAAAAGCTTGTTTTGATATCTAAAATATTTTTAGGTCTTCCCTACAGAGGGTTATGGAAAACATTACATTTTATTTTGGTAATTATTAATTTACAGTTGGTTATGTAAAACACTAGATGTTTTAAATCTTTAACTTGTTATGGTAACTATACAACGCTAGCTATTTTAATTATTAAATTTGTTTCAATTGTATTAACCTAATTGTGATAAAAAGCAACTAAAGATTAAGATGAATGTAAAAACTAGTCAAAATGAATTGTATTAATTAATCACTGCTACCAAAGGTTTAGGATATTCATGTGCTCTTTAACCCCCCCCCCCACCAAATAGGGTTTAGTGGGGGTTCAATTTTCAATGTAAGTTTATGCTAAATTGGTCACTATTTGTGCCTGCTTGTTTTTTTGAAAATTCAGACATTTTTAGTGATCACAGCCCAACTTTTTAATTGATCACTCCCAACACAGGCTGTGATTCATAATTTCCCTTAGAATGCTAGTTTTGTTTATTTTTATATATACTGACCGTTTTGGTCACTACGGCAGCCAGACGTCCAGCTTTATACCGGACAGTCCAGTTTTTAAGCACTCAGTCAACTGTCCAGCGTGTAATTGTGCTGAACATTAATTTGTCCTCCTTTTTGGGGTCAGACTGAAAAACTTATTCAAATCACCTCAGATATACTCAGAACAGTGGGAAGTGAAAGCCGACAGCAACTACATATAATAAAAATATGATAAAGGTTGTTAACGGTTAATGTATTTTTATTACATGTTGCTACCGTCATCAACACTGCAGATGAGCTGCAGTGTAGAGTCACATTGTCAACAAATGGGAGAGAGTCAGTTCAAAAACTTTTTTTGGGTGAAATTTTACAAAATTCCTACAAAAGCGCATTCATATATTAAAGTGATATTTGACAAATGAACAATTCTTCTAAGTATTTTGTATATTTTATACAAAACTTTTATATGTTTACAACTCATCATTAACAACACATCCAAGAGAATCAATCTGTTATGATATACTGGCATTTCCGGACTAACACCTGGGTGGAAGTGGAAGTGACCCTAGGGGACCCCATATGTGTGGGCGTCCGAAAACGGGGATATTGACTAAAGTTGCAGGTGTTTCAGCATGGGCCTAATGGCAGGACTCCAAACGACATGAAGTTGGATTCAAACACAGCAGGTGTCGGGGTCAAAGTAAAACAGGATGTTGACTGGACCCCAGAATTCGTGGGTGACGAAATCCAGAAATAACACACCATGCGTGGGTGTGTCGAAACCATAAAAGGAACAGGCGGTGTGGTCGAAAACAGACAGAGCTGAGCCGAGAAAGCACGAAGTTCAGACACAGTTTTCCCTGTTAGCCCCGGACTGTGTGCTCTGCATCATCTCTCGTTATCTCTCTCCAACTTTGCGCATTTCCCCATTGGTGCATGTAGCTGAATAAAAATATATATGATATTTTTATAAACACTGAGGTCCAGTCTTCTTTCTTTCTTGCACTATTTCAGTCTGCAATGTCCTTCTTTTTGGAAATTTGCCCCTTCCCCTAGGTAATACCGTTTGTGAACTCCCAGGTGTCTGCGGACCCCAGGTTGGAAACTTGAGTCAGAGTGTCCACCTTTTCTGACGTTTGGAGATGACCACCCTAGGTAACTTTACAATGTTACTACAAAGCATCCCAAATGATCACGGTTGTTGTTGTGAGGGCACTTGACGGTCAGTTACAATAAAATAAGCAGATATCAAATATAATTTTAAAAAACGGTAATCTTTGCTTTGACGTACATAAACCTATAGCAGTGTTTAACCAGCATACAAAGGCTCCAAAAGTCACACTCGGTTAGTTACAACAAAATACTTGGCAGATATCAAATATAATAAAAACAAAATGTAATAAAAACAACAGTATAAAGGTCCCTGTAATGTTTATATATATGTATGTTAAATCAATAAGTAATGTATGTATATGTTAAATCAATAAACATGCCGAAGTCAAGCTCCCAGCAGCCCCCATTCCGTTTCCGGTCCCAGAAAACACAGACCGGAAGGGGGAACGAGGAAGGCTCAGTTCTTAACAGGCGAACAGCCCTGTCACATATGTTTTCTTGTTCCGTCTTCTTTTCTTAATACGCTTACAATCAAACGCATTCTAATCTCACACAGCTAGAACAGAAAGAACAACAAAGCGAACAGAGGCACTAAACATAACACTGGATGACGACGTACATAAACCTAAACACAACAAGAATGTTAGTCCCCAGCAGAAAACTACTGTTAACTCCGAAATATCTGATTTTTATTTTATTCAAACCATAACATTTTTTAAAATGTTATATATTTTCAGTAATTATGTGGCCAAGAACCTGTATAACAATTTTCATACTAATCGATTCAGCAGTTCCAAAGTTCAATATTTTTGGCATGTAGATATGATTATTTACATATAAAATGTAAACAAACAATCGGATCGACCGTAACTCACCATTTTTCAATTCCTGTGGTTTTGTCAACATTATATCCAAATGTAGCAAAATCGGTCAAGATTTGAAAAATTTTCCCAATTGCAAACGTTTTTGCTTATAAAATGTAAACAAACAATCGGATCGTCCATAACCCACCCCTTATCAAATCAAATAAAGACAAAATGTAAAACAATCCAAAAGTAAACACTCTATCAGCTATTTTACGTGTATTTATTTCACTATTATCAAAAATAAATAAAAAATAGACTATTTTTATTTATTTATTTTATTTTTTTGAAATTCTATGAATAAAAATACAAATGGCAGAGAAAAAATGTTGATACTGTCAAAAAAAAAATGAATCTGAAAAGTTTTTTTGGTAATCTTTGCTTTGACACAGTGTAGCCGATTTAGCGCGTTTCTTGTTTTGGCTGTGCAAAAAGCGCTAAATTAACGCGTTTGCGCCTAAAACATTTGAGTAGTTTTGGGCCATTTTTGGCTATTCTAAAAGAATTTAGCGCTTTTTGGCAGTCAAACTAGCGTGAAAATATTTTTGGAGTTGGCAACACTGGATGACGACTTACATAAACCTATGGCGGTGTTAACCTGAACCATTATTCAATAATTCAATGGTTGAGAGGCTCCAAAAGACATACAATATACAAAGGCTCTAAAAAGTATAATTCTTTTTATTAAAACGTATAATTAAACAACATATTCATCAGAAATAAACGAAATAATGAAATTAAACGCCTGTCTTTATCAGAGATTTGTCTCCATGAATTCGTCAGTTTGGTTCGTCGAATGCACGGTTCCAACATTCCATCGTAACATAACGAATTCATGGAGACAAATCTCTGATAAAGACAGGCGTTTAATTTCATTATTTCGTTTATTTCTGATGAATATGTTGTTTAATTATACGTTTTAATAAAAAGAATTATACTTTTTAGAGCTTCTGTATGTCTTTTGGAGCCTCTCAATGATAACACCGACATAGGTTTATGTACGTCAAAGCAAAGATAACAAAAACAACTTTTCAGATTCATTTCTTTTTGACAGTATCAACATTTCATTCTGCCATTTGTATTTTATTCATAGAATTTCGAAAGGAAACATACCAGCTCCCCCACCCCCAAATAGTCTGCACCCAACTAGATAGTGAAATAAATACACCTAAAATAGCTGATAGAGTATTTACTTTTACATTTTGTGTTAGATTTGATAAGGGGTAGGTTATGGCCGATCCGATTGTTTGTTTACATTTTATAAGCAAAAAAGCTTTTGTTTACAATTGGGAAAATCTTTCAAATCTTGACCGATTTTGCTGATATTTAGCTGTAATGGAATTAAAAAATGGTGAGTTACGGTCGATCCGAGTGTTTGTTTACATTTTATATGTAAATAGCCATATGTCTACATGCCAAAAGTATTGAACCGATTAGTATGAACATTGTTATACGGGTGCTTAGGCACCTAATTACTGAAAATATATAACGTTTTTAAGAATTTTAGGGTTTGAATAAAATAAAACTCGGGTATCTCGGAGTTAACAGTCCTAGCAAGCAACTAGTAGTTTTATAGACTTTTATAGTTTTATTTTTAAATTTGTTTTTATTAGATTTGATATCTGCCAAGTATTTTGTTGTAACTAAGCAAGTTTAGTGTCCTGCCATGATAATTTGGGACGCTAAACTACGAGATCCTCGAGATTTCTTTCTTCATGCAAGTTTGAAAGAAATGGTTTCAGATAAAAAGAAAAAGATGAAATTTATTGTTTTTCGTATTTACTTAGGCTACTTACCAAATCTTCGTCGGCCTCGGAAAGATTTGACCCTACACACAGCAAAAACAGGACGGATAAAATACAGTTCCACATCTTTCTTTGTCTTGTGGTTGAAAGATCCAAGGACGGACCCCTGGGATTTTCTTTTCAGCAATGCTCCTCGGGAATTCGCAAGGATTTTTCTTTCTTTTTTTAAAAAGTCACTTCTTGCCACGCTACGCCGAAGAAGACAAACTAAAATAAATAAATGGAGTTTAAAAAAGTGAAAACTAAATCAGGATTGTTTAATACAAACAACGAACACAAAGGAATTATTTTGGTAAAGAAAGAAAGATTCACATCCGTTCAAGACAGAAAAAATAGAAAAAAGTTTTTTTTGCCAGTAATCTTTTGTGCTTTTAATCCATTAGACACTAACAATCTTCTTGTGAGTTGTTAATTTTTAGAAAAAATATTTTTTTTAGGTTTTACGAGGGGGGTTCTATTTACAATGTAACTGTATTATAAACCGGGCCATTACTTTCAGTCCGTTGTATGGAAGTGAGGCTTGTTGTTATCTAGGCTTCACGCCCCCAAAAAGCCATAATGAAAGCACAAGATAATCGTCATTAAAATATCAAAGAAGCCTCAAGGGAAGTAACCGAATACTTCGAAGCCTCATTTCCATACAACGGACGGAAAGTAACGGTCCCGTTTGCGTTTACCATTGTTGGGGTCTCTAACGGATTAAAAGCACAAAAAATTACTGGCGAAAAAAAATTGTTTTAAATTTTTTCGAATCTTGACCATTATTTGTATTACAGTTACACAAAAAGATTGAGATTTCGTGTTATCAAAGATTCTAAAAAAATTGAAAGAAAATTTCGCAATTATAAATCATTATTATTTAAATTTTTATGACTACTTTGTA
>VCCN01002452.1:4045358-4059866 GCA_006491835.1 Architeuthis dux
AAAGGGTCAGTAAGAAGGGAGTTATTTATGCCATAGAATTAATAAGAGTTAAAATGGCTTATAGGAGTTAGAAACACTAAAAATGAAGAGCAATAAGAGAATTAAAAAAAGACTAACATTGGGTAAGGTATTTGTTCATTCTAGATTTAAAAATGTCGAGATTGTACTCATCAGGAAAACATTCAGAAGGGAGTTTGTTCCACATAGCAGATGTTCTTGGGAAGAAGCTATTTGCGTGGAACTTGCGGTGAGTCCTTGACATATCTAAAATGTATGGATGTTTTAAGTTTTAACTGGGGTTATCATCTTTGGAGTTAATGGTTTTGATCTTGGCAATACTAAAGGTTTCATTCTTTTGATGTATCTATTGGAAGTGTTTGTAGTTGAAATTTTTCTTCAAAGAAAAAGACCTGAATAGGAACTTCCCCAATAAAATTTTTTAAATTCAACTAATTTCAGTTTTGAGGCCATATGGATGGGTACTTGGACATATACTGGTTGATTTTACTTATCAGTGAATTGTTCAAATAGAGAATTTTAGTAGCATATAGATACTGAGGGAATGCTGTGCACCTCCCCCAAAACAGTAAGGGAACATTCAGAAGGGAGTGTGTTCCACATATCAGATGTCCTTGGGAAGAAGCTATTTGCGTGGAACTTGCGACAAGTCCTTGATACATCCAAGAAGTATGGACTTAATTGCAGAAAGATTCCACAACTGAATAAATCGCAATTAAACTTTTAGTTACTCCAATTGCTTTAATAAAATAAATACCAACGGTTCTGGTTAGTCACTCGATAGAAACTGTCATGATCAATTGAAAAAGAGATGAACGCTGACGGACACTAATGCAGTGATTAAACTAGATTCTTGCTTTAATAAAATAAATACCAATAATGGAAAATGACTGAATTAGTTACTAATGTTACCGATATCCATGTTGCCTCTATATTTTCGGGTGGAGGTTAAAATGTGTGGTCACTTATTTAACTTAGTTTTCTATTTTTGTCCTTTCTGGAAAGTCGGTCTCTCTTTTAACAATGGAGGTTTCTTTTGCATTCATGTTTTATCGCCTCAATAAATAAATAACTCTTTGTTTTTAGTATTTAAAGTGTGGATGGGATGGTTCTTGTATAATGGTATACTGTTCATTAACCCATTAACTGTGGAAGGTGGTGAAGAGTAAAAGTTATCCATTGTAAAATAAAAGCCCTTGTCCATTGCAAGATGATTCATTGCAAGATAAAAGCGCTGACTCACAGAAAGAACTGAGTTGCCATCAATCGGAATAAAACAGAAATTCTATTGAGTTAGCCACAGAGCAGCCAGGAATTTGATTTTCCCCACCGTTTTTCGAGGTCATATTTTTGTATCTGAAAAGAGCCAAAAATGTCTCCAATGCTAAAAAGACACTAAAAATGGTTGAAAACGCCCCCAATTTTAAACCAGAATGATCAAAATGGAGAGCTTAGCACAATTGGAAAATTGGAGTTAGGTTTCTATTGGGGATTACCCATTAAACAGCTAGTGAGAATACTGGCTAACACCCTGAACAGGAATGACTGAAATTCCTGGAGTTAATGCTTTTTTTTTTTTTTTTTTTTTTTTTTTTTTAGAGGCACTTCATTATTTCCTCGACTGAAATGTCTAAATTTCTACAACGACTGCAATACAAGTTTTGCAGTGATGCATCTTGTGCCCACCATTTTTGCCTAAAATTGTCATCTTTTCAAGAACAAGAAACATTTAATGTAAACTGGTTTTCTTATTCAGTGCCTACCTGTCAGATTAAGTTGTTTTTGTCAAACTCCATGACAGTCAGGAGTTGACTTTGTTTTCCTACCGTTACAAGAATAACAAGAACTATCCTCACCATAATTATGGGTGTGAACTGATATCTGTCCGCTCAGATAGTGTAATGGTTAGCACGTCTGCCTCGCATGCAGAAGGTCCTGGGTTCGATTCCCTCTCTATAAGCAAAGAGTGGAAAACTCTTCATTAGGAAAAACTTCCCTGTGCACTAATCGAATACACTCGACCAGACCTGAGACTTGCAAGGATCAATAATGCGACAGAAAGCAGGACTTGTCACTGGCCTCCATACTCCATTGGAGTTGTTTCTTAAGAGACGGGATGCTTAAACCGATATGTAAAATCCCCATTCATCTACCGTGATTTGAACTCACAACCTAGTGAACACTAGCTGGGTGTCTTATTGATTGAGCTAAATTGACAAGTCTTAGATATTAAGGATAATTTATCATACAGATATGCATGGGTTTATTTCATTCTAATAAATAAATATACAGGGTCTCATAAGTAATGCCCAGTTTGTACAAAAATTAACACCAGTTCTATCTAAGGGAAGCAACTATTTAATAGTTGCTTTTAATAATAATTTAATAATTGTTTCCCTTAGAACTAGAATTAATTTTGGGACAAATCGGGAGTTATAATTTTTTATTTAATATATGTACAATCCAAAAGTTGCAGTAATCATCTTCAGTCAGAATAGAAGTAGGAGTGGCGCATCCAGGCTTGTTTAATTTTACAAAAATTTCACCAGAATCATTATTCTACTTACAACAAATTGTTTATCTCTGCCATTGAAGTCGGTATATGGATTCACTCGTGTCTGTTTGTCTGTCAGTTTGTCCACACAATATTTCCAAAAGTTCTCAATGAAAGGTTAGGCCATGTGGTAAGGAAGAATAGTTTGGGGCAGATTCAGGAATTTTTTTTCAATTGAGATTTGTTTTTAATTTATTCTGTACATTTATGTATTTACTCATGTTTTTTTTTTCTTTTTTTTCCACTCAATATCTCAAAGAATTTCAATGACCTTTTGTAGTAGGGTGGTCCAAGGGCTTAGGAAGAATTGAGTAAATTTTGGGGCAGATACAGGAATCTTTAGTTACCTCCCCTGCATCGTAGCTATATATGAACTGATTTTCATTCAAATTTTAGTGACAATGATGGTGTTGGCAGAGGTATGTGCTTTCTAGTTATACTTGTAGTTCTTGGGTAGTCATTTAGTCAGCCATTTTCCCAGCTTCCCGATGGAAGTTTTTGGACTGCACTGAGGAGAAAAGGTTTGGTACTTGGACCTAGTAGTTCACGTATCACATGAACATCTGTCATAGTTGGTTATAACTCCTAATGCCCAGGTGCCGAAGCAACTGTTCTTCTACTTATAATAGCCAAGGGAGTGCCAATTCCGAGGTGGGGTCTGTTTAGAGTCTCCTTCTTCAAGCCCATGGTTCTAGAACCTTAGCTGTGAGAACTTCTTCCAATTTTTATCAAGATTGACAACTCTAGATCTGCCCAAATCAATGTGGCAAGATCTCCTCTCAGGTTTTACACTACTTTGTATAATTTTACCAAAATGTATATAACAAGATAACTTAGCAAAACTGATTAGACTATATTTTTTTTTTTTGTTTTTTTTTTTTTTTTTGTGGTGGTATTGCTCTCAATAGAGTTTGGTAGCTGACTAGCTGAAACTCTGAATGTAAAGATGACGATAAACCACTGTTACGGCTCCTCCCAAAACTTTACATAACAGGTCTGCTTGGTCACTCAATAGAAATCAACATCTTTTGGCAGCTTGCCTTGTTGGGGGTGATCAATTAAAAAATTTGAAAAAGTGATCAATGAATAAGTTACTCCTCTCGCCTTTTGTTGGGCAGTGATCTCACAAAAATCGAATTTAAAACTTAAGGGATCAATTTAGCATAAAGCTACATTGTAAATTGAGCCCCCCCCCCAAAAGAAAACCTATGGGGGGCGGATTTCAAACAACAAAAACCTTTTTTGTAGACATAAAAAGGAGTAAATGTTTAAATTTTCAGCCCTTTAGCTTCAGTGGTGCAGCCTGTATACATACATACATAGCCAGCCAAGCAGATCAACTTGAAAACTGAAAGAAACCTATGTTGACAGTTTTGAATTAGGAAAACTGTTGAATTTGGTCATCCAACTGAGACTCTGACTCCCATGTCATGTGACACATGACCCAATGAATATGTTTCCATTTCTCAAACAATCAATGGAGACCTAATTATTGCTTGCAGCAATTGTGGATTTTTACGGGGTCAGAGTGCTAGCCTAACGCCCAAGATGGACTGACTTACAGGGCGAAAAGGGCTCCATATTTACCCATAGCTGGAGGAAGAATTAGATTCATGACTTTTCCAAGGGTATTAGTGCAAAGTGAAAGTAAACCTCCCCAGATGAAGTTAGAGCTTGGTTCACAGATTTCATTCCCGTGCCATTAACTGTTAGGCCACTCACACCTCCATCTAACCAAGAATGCCCTGAATATTTATTTACATATAAAAAATGTAGCTGAAAATTTAAACATTTACTCCTTAGTAAAATGTAACTGTATAACTATTAGAAACCATTAACCAAAACTATCAGATACATACATACATTTTTTATTATGTTTAGATGGTTTGATTTTAGAACTTGTCTTTATGAATCTGACTCATGGGGACAGGAATTTCAGCTATATAGCACCCAGACTTTGGAATCAATTACCCTATTATATCCAGAACATACATACATTAGCAAGCTTTAAATCAAAAATAAAACTTGTTTCGAGACTTTCATAATTATATGAACTCAGTAAATAAATACACTTTGTAACTGTAGCTCCTGCCGTGTGTTTTGTAAAAAAACTTTATTGACAAGTTGCACTTTCTTCTTACTCTTCCTTAATAGGCCTTATATTTGTACTGCAATTGATTGCACAGGTTTTCAAGCGCTTTTGTCCAGTGGTGACTTAAGTATTGAGGTTCTCGAGAAAGGGTGCTTTCTATAAATGCATGTATTATGTCTAAAAAGAACCCCTTAGTTTGTGTCCAAAGCATTCAGGTTGGTTGTTTGAAAATTTGGACAACAAAAGGTGAAAGAAGTAACTTATTCATTGATCACCCTCAACACGGCATGCTGCCAAAAGATGTTGGTCATGTGACTTTCTATTGAGTGACTAACCAGACCTGTTAATATTTTTTTTTCCCAATAACATTATATTCAATAGAATGTTTGTTTATTGTCTGTGACAATCATAGTTTATTATTGTGACATCTGGTGTCCTTTACTGACAGATTTCCTGATTCATACTTTTTGATTCAACCTTTGTGGTTTCTATTATGAATTTTAATAGTGTTAGTCATACTGTTTTGACTTTGTCCTGTGGCCTCAGAAAAGTAAAGTATGTCCCGGGGGTTAGTTGCCCTAGGGCAGCACCTCCCCCATTGCATTAAAAGGTGGAAGGTCATGGGTCACCCTGATGCCTTTTGACGCTGTTTGCAATGAATTGGCAATTTTTGTTCCTGTATGTGTCTGGGCACCCACATTAAACTCAACCATGTCACTACCCCCCCCCCCAAGTGACTAATCTTTTTATTCAATTTATTTTGTATTTTGTTGACTTGTCAACAACTTCAAAGACTGCAAATAACCACTTAGAAATAGCTTACAAAAAGAAAGAAAAGTTGTCACAGCTAAGCTTTGACACGTGTACACCAGCTTTGTCAAAACTGTCACCTTGGGACTCATTTGTTGCAATAGAATGGCATAATTTTTACTGGTGCACTCACTAAGAGCTAGCTACAAAAAAGCTATGACAAGAGATAGATGACAATTGATAATACTTTATTTGAGCTAAGCATAGAAAGAGCGAGGTGATGGGTGTGGAAAAAGGCTATCAGGTAAAAATAAAAGTCCAGTCTGGAGATAGGGGTTTTCTGCACTTCTATCAAGTCGAAAGCTCAAAATAAGCTCCAAGTTGAGAATGATTAAGATATGTTCTCTCACTAATAGATCCTCAAATCAAAGAACTATTAGCAAAAAAACAAGAACAGAGATCATGTTGATGTGTATATCAGTTATTCTTATTTATTTATTTTATTTATTTATTTATTTTTTTTTTTAATAAATTGGAATTTCAAATAATGAGCTCTACTTATTTTTGCTTGCTTTCTTTGAGTAACAAATACACAGCAGCAGCTGCACAATTATAAAATTAAACTAATTCTTAGTATGAAGCTGTCTAATTATATGTAAAATAAAGTTATTTGAAATTATTCTTTGTTGCAACTTAATAAATGGAAGGCGGGATACTAGTAATCTCATTGACAAAAGTGGTGAATGACTCGAAATGGTTGGGAACCACTGACTTAATATAACCAAGTAAAGACTAGTAACACACAATGAGACCAAGTTAATATCGGCACCACCAAGGTAAGAAATAAAAGTAAGGATGAGCCGAAAAAGGTTTTACAACAATTTATTAAACTCCATGTATTTTTTAAAAACATCATGGAGCTTGTGCTATTTCAAACAGAGGGCCTGCACAGGTCTAACCAAGATCACTTTGAATGTTGTAATAGCCTAACCTAACCAAATAAATATTAGTACCACCCAATCAAACCAAGTAAAGATCAGTACCACCCAATCAAACCAAGTAAATATCAGTATCACCAAAAGCATAAGTGGTGCTGATCTTTACTTAACTCGATAAGTGTATGCACTTATAATTTTAAACTGCGACATGCCTTGTAAAGCATGTTATTGCCTTACTTATTGAAACGTAATTGTATATCAGACTTGCATAAATTTCTAACAGTGAGTTTTGAACCTCTTATTTAGCAATTTTCTTGTTGCTGAAATTTTGCTTTTGAAATGTCAACTCTTTAAAGACTGAATTTTTTCATGGCCATTTTGAGCTGGTCACTAGTTGCCCATGTCGGTCGACTTCATAAATTTCCAGCTCAACAAACAACAAAGGTTGGACTTGTTCCAGTAAAATTTACCTAATTATCGTCAGGGCAGACAGACAACTATTCTTTACCTTTTCTCCTTAAGTGGGTGTCAAGTTATCTAGTTTTTGCAATAGAAATAAAGTTTCTACAGAGGCAGCCATTCATTATACTGTGCAACATGGTTTTTGTTTTTGGGTAGTGACTGTTATTTTCTAATTGCAAGAGGGTATAGAAAATAGCTATTATTCTCTTCAAACTTTGCTTTTGTGACTAGGACAGTGATATTTTAAAATTGACCAATTTCCAATTGTACAATGGGTGAATTTCTTATTTTTATTCATTTTTTTTTTTTTTTTTTTTTTTTTTTTTTTCAGAAAAACATTAATTTAAATTAACATAGGTTTACACTAATGTTAAACAAAAGTGATCAGAAAAGATTTAGAAGTGAATAATTTGTCAAGATTTACGAACTGACTTTGAGGGACAGCCTGCAGCCCTTTTTACCATAGTTCTTCACCAGCTCCACATATTGGGCCTTGTGATTACCCTGGAAGCCCCAGACCATTATGACAAAGCTGCACCAAGCTGCTTTCTCCTTCCTAGTGAGCTGCTTTGGGAATTCCTTGCACTCCAGGATCTTCTTTATCTGTGGTCTGATGAAAACACAGGCTTTGACCTTGGCTTCAGACAGTACTGTCAGCATAAGATGTGCAAGGCCTCAAGGCATATTTCAGTCTGCTTATCGGGAATCAAGACAAATTCTAGGCACGTCATTTCACCTGCAATTTCTTTTCTTTTTTTTTTTTTTTTTTTTTTTTTTTTTTTTAAATCACTTGTCTCTGAGGCGCCCTGGTGAAGACCTTACTTGATGCCTTGAAGTATGATGAGTATGGCTGGGAGGTCTTCAGATTTGAAAAGGGTGGCATTCCTGATGGATCTCCAAAGCAGCTTTACCAAGTTTCCCTGCTATCTTTGCCTTTGATGCAACAGGGAAACCTTGGTGTACTACCAAAGGCGGGACTGGTCACAGTTGTCCAAATTGTATGTGGGGATGAACAACATCAAGTGGGAGCCACTCGTTGATCCCAGGTGTTGATATGACCACTGCACATAAGATTAGGCCTTATGAAACCATTTGCCACAGCTGTAGATAAGGTGTTTGCCACCTTTAAGTACATTCCCTAAGCTGTCTGAGGCAAAATAGGTAAATATCAATGTTCTGATCACAAACGCAAAGTTTGAATGAAATCACAGCCATTTTCTATACTTTTTAGACATAATTAATCAGAAAACAACACGTACTACCCAAGAACAAAAAAAAAGTAAAAATAAAGTTGCACAGGATAATAATAGGACACTTTATTTAGAATGCGTTAACAAGCTTGAAATGTGCGAGTTCTCTCCTTTGCACCAAAAAGGAGCTAGATCTAGCCCCAAAAGAGCTATATTTGCAAATTTTGTTCCAGTATGTCAGTCAGTGCAGCCATCGGTACTATGTCAGTCAGTTAGTGACAGCAATTGGTAGTAGACATACTCGCTCATCTAAAAATTATTATTGAATTTTGTTATTAGAATTGAGTACATTTCTTCTTTATATACTAAGAGTTCCGTTAAAATCAAAAAGCTGGAATCAAGTGATTTGCATAAATTTAATTTCTAGCACCTAATAAATTTTAAAGAGAATATATACGAGTATATTATACATTCAAATATTCTAGCATACTTAAAGTAAGTTTTAGACTGTTTTTAAAGTCTCTTTAATTGAAGGGGGTTCAGTTTTCTATTATCAACTGATCCCTCTAATGGTCAATAATTTCCAAGGTTTGAACTTCATCCTTTTAACCTCATCCTCCCTACTCCTGATCTGCCAGTGTAAATGTCAATCTGAGTGTAAATCAGGGCTACAGACTAACTTTTTTCACTACTTTCCCGGAAAACAATTTTAACCATCCTGAAGGAAATGTAAACAGTCCCAAAATCAAAATGTTGTTTCTTTACTTTATTATCATCTATAGTTGTTAGTAGCATAATAAAAATACCATTAAAATGTTGCAAAAATAAATAATTGTCAAACTCCACTCCAAACGTGGAGTAGACTTTGGTTTTCTACTGTAACAAAAACAAAATGACAAGAACAATCCTCACCAAATTTTTTAAATTAAATCACTTCCGTCCTGGGGAAAGTATGTTTTTTACCATCCCTGGGATGACAGGACAACGTTAAATTCGAGCCCTGGTGTAAATATCTTAGAAAAGTTCCAAATCCTCTTAAAAGTTTTACTGGTATCAAATAAGTGTGACCCTGTCTGATGCTGAAGACATTTTCCTTCCTCTTCTTGACTCAAATCATAATCTTCTTTTACTGTAACTTTATCTTTTTAGAAAAATAATCTCTATCAGGCAACATGGAATAGTCTTATCATTTTCCAAATATCCCCATAGGAACTAAAGCTGATGCTACTATAGCAACTATGTCTCCATAGCAACTAAGGATGCTGCGGCTGCTATAGCAACTAAGGATGACGCTACTAATGTCTGCTTCCCTAATTCTCTAAACTCTGACAGTGACGTAGCTAGAGATTTGAGGCCCCCGGGGTGAGAAGGGCCTTGGCTCCAACATTTGAGGAGATTTGAAGAAAAAGGAAAAAAATAGACATGCAGTATCACTTAATTGGTGAAAAACAATCCCAAAGGATTATTTATGTAATTCATGTATGTACAAATATATCCTTGTTGTTGTATAATTGACTGAATGGCTTGGCTTCGTGAACAAAGATTTGTGGGGGTGATATTCCACAGCAGAAGGACCATAGACGACGAGGCCTGTGTGCAGAATAATCCTCCAGCCTGAGCAGTGAAGTGTGACTTGCTCAGTCAACCCCACCCTTTTAAACCAAGGGTTTGAATCCTATGGTCCACCAAGTGACACGGGTAGGATCAGAGCCCATAGGGCTTCTGGCAGATGCCTGAGCTAGCTATGGAGGTCTGCCACCCTATGTGATGTTCTGACAGTAAGGTTTACCTTTGGTAAGACCACAGGATGTGAACATTCTGTACTTGGTAGCTGGCCATAAGCTTGTCAATAGAAATGCAGTAGGTGAACTATAATTTATAAAGCTGGGGGCCAGGGGGCATTTTCAAATAGCCCCTCCCTCTGCTAAGGCTGATGCTCCTAATAATACTTCCTTAATTCCATAAACTCTGACACCAAAAAACTTGCTTTCCACTCCCCTAAATTGCTTTGAAAGCTCCAAGTTCTACCTTCTGTGTTAACATTGTCTGTATAAAGTTAACTAGGTGCATAGACAGATGTAAGAACATCCTGACTTCTTCGCAGTGTGGGTTCTCTAGCATATGTTATTAAGAAACTACCCATGAAAATTAAAACCTACATTCTTTATATGCACAGTGAAGTAATTAAAATTTGTTTATTTACTATACAACCAGATAATACGAAAAATGTCTGGCATTTCAGTAATTGTATTACATTTACTTTGTTTTCATTTTGATATTTGTGCAGCAGCTGTGACTTCAGTTTCAAATATCTTTTATATTTGTGTGTGTGTGTGTGTGTATATATATATATATATCTCGCATAGATACCATACTCCCATTAATTAGTGTTAAAATAATAACTCCATTTATTATATACGCACATGACACTTGAATATACACACACCCATGTCCATCCCAACAGCCACAGGCGATGACCATATGACAACACACAAACATGATTCATTAATACAGCAACACAAACGGGATTTACTAATATGCCCATCACTATATCTAAAAGACACATGCATCTATTTTCGGACATACTTATACACACACACCCACATCCATTCTATCAGCTGCAGGCTGATGACCATAAATCCACACTCCCTCACCACACTATGGCCTCAGACATAGAGATGGCTCCTTACAGATAAGATCACACCCACTAGTCTCAGAATCCTCCCCCTACATCATCACCTCCACACCCTCTGTCTCTATCCAATTCCACCATTTTGTATTTTCTTTTCATTCAGTTTGGGAATGCTTGTCTAAAGCGAAATGTGTCACAAGAATAAAGGCTTACTTTAAAAACTTAGTTTCCACATTGTCTCTCGCCATTATCATAATGTTGGATAACTCCTATCCAATCATACACCATATATGACTTTGCCTCAAAACTTCCCCACCCAAACTCATCTTTTTGGGGTATCCTTTCTTATGTGAAAGTCTAATAATAAAAAAAACGCAAATAAACGGCTAGAAGAAGGCGTGATGAGTTGTTTTTGATACCCAGCACTTAATTACTTCTTTTCAAAGAAGCGTTTCTGGTGCTTTGAAAGTGACGCCAACTTGTCATCACCGTTTTACGGGGGTGGCGGTTTAGTATGTCTTGATACCTTTTTCATAGTTCAGAATGGTCTCAATATTCTTAATTGCAGACATGCTGTATCAGATTGCATCCCAAATCCTATAATATAGAGTAGAGAAATACCTTATAGTGCGGTTAATTTGTTCCAAAACTTGTCCACACTGTTCAAAACCTTATTATAATTGCATCTGTCTGTCCACCCGATATCTCCGAAAGAACTGAATGGATTTCAATGAAATAATTTGAATCCTATAGACCACCAGAAGGTGGTTAAATTTGGGGGGGGATTGAGATATTTTCCCAGTTTTTTGGGGTCTTTTTTTGTTTTCCATACATTTATGTATATGCTCATGTCTGTCCACACGATATCACCAAAAGTTCTCATTGAATTTCAATGAAATTTTGTGGAAGGGTGGATAATAGGCTACAAAAGTGATTAAATGTTGGGGGGGCGGATCCATACGCAATTACTTCCCCTATATATATAATGTGTGTGTGTGTATATATATGTATATGCGTGGGCTTATAAAACGCGGATAGTACCAAACCCTGTATATGTATTTTTTTTTTTTCTTTTTCCTGTGATAAAATTTCATTTACAAATTAGGCACAATAAGTGATTAACACGATTACTCGACAACAGGGTATTGTATGAAGTTGACATTCGTCAGATATATTAGTCGGCACACAAGGCAGTGCACAATAATTCCCATTTGATTGTGTAATGTCTCACTAGAAATAATAAAATCCTGCTATATTTGGTTTAGAAGACTACTTTCAATAAACAGTGGTAGGGGTGTACTTATTTATGGGCGATACTGTATATGTATTCACTTGTGTTTGTCTTTATATCCATATAATATCTCAAAGTTCTGGGGGGAAAAAAAGAGGTAGGGTGTACTTATTTATGGACGACACTGTAACTAAAGAGTAAACAAGGGATCGATCCTCCCAAATAATAAAAAGATGACTTGTGGGAGTGATGTGAACAGATGTATGCACACTCACAAAATTGATAAAAGTTAAACATGGTGAAGAAGTGCTAAGTACTTGAATTCAGATGCCCTGAAGTGGCAAACAATTTAATTGCTGTGACTTCATTGCAAATGTCCTCTTTTATCTGATCTTCCTTATTGTCACTTTGTCAAGTAGTTAAAAGTATCTGACTTTTTTATTCGGTATAGTTGAACTATCAAACTAGACTCTATCCTTTCTGTAGTAGGAACAATCTAAAACAAATATGGGGCAACCTTTGGCCTGCAGTAACATTTTGTGCGGCCAATCTAGACATTTATTTAAAATCTTATGTTTGTAGTGTGGATGTAAGGGAATCTGACAGAATGGTAGGTTTGATTAGACAATGTGAAAAAGAAAGATTGAGAAAAGGGTGTGTTACGTCTCGAACATATTTATTATCATGAAGATAAATCTTTATGCATTTTGTCGTTGCAAACGACATCAACAGAAGAGATTTGAACATAAGTCATGCAATCATCCATGCTGGGTGGTGGCAATCTTATATATTTTTTTTTCAGAAAGTCTATCCTATAATTTATATTGTAAAATTAATCACTGCACTGGTTTATTGCTGGGTTTAGGCTATTCATGTGTTCTCACATTTATATGTATCTATGTATCCGGACTTCACCCAGCCCTAACATAGTAGAAACTTGAAATTTTGCACACACCCCCTTCAATGAGTAGGGAAAATGTTTTATTGAAAATTCCCCCCGAAATAGGTTTTTAGAGGGGGGTTCAATATGCAATTATATAAGTTTATGCTAAATTGGTCACTAGTTTGTGCCCGCTTGTTTTTTGAAAATTCAGATTTTTTTTTTTTTTTTTTTTTTTTTTTTTTTTAGTAATCACAGCCCAGGTGAGAAGTAATTTATTCATTGATCACCCCTTTTTCCCACTTTTTAATTGATCACACCCAACGCAGTAAATCCATGTTTGTCTAAAACAGAAAATAAGTACGCTTTCTGTAGTGAATGTGGGTGTCCAAATAAAGATGAAAATGTTTTATGTTGCCCATGGCTAGATCAAAAAGCCTGCCCATGTCTGATCTAAAACTTGTAAGAGTTTCATTTCAAGATTTACATGTAAACTATCTTGCATGGTGCAATATATTGAAAACAGATCTTCTTAGTCTAGTGGTAGGAATGCTGAAAGACAATTCGGACTTCTGTTGCTGTGGGTGTCAAGCCATGCAGTTCGAATGTATCACAATAAAAACTGATTCTACTTTCATCTTGTGTAGAAGATGAGATATGATTTTCTAATATATTTTGATAAAAGTAGGTAGCGTTGTCATTATGTTTAGCAAGCTAGTCCTGTAGATCAATGATTAATAGTGAGTTCGATCCTCACAGGGTGCTCCTGTTGCCTTGTGCTAAAACTAAGCTAAGAGTAGTAAATAACTATATATTTTACCACTACCAACAAAGTTGAAAGAGTTATATGTATTCACTTGTGTCTGTCCACACAATATCTCTAAAAGTTCTCTATGAATATCAATGAGATTTTGTGGAAGGGTGGGCCATGGTCTACAGAAAAAGTGATTAAGTTCTGGAGCAGATCCAGGAATTTGTTTTTGGTTGAGACATATTTTTATTCTCTATGAAAAGAGGTTAAAACGAACATTTAATAAAAAAAATTAGATTTAAACTTTAAGGGATGTTACTCAATACATTTAAAGTTCTCTCCCCTGTTTTTCAATTTTTTATTCAGTTTTTAGTTAGTGTACAGCATTGGCAGAGGAATGCACTCTCTGAGTGCTTTCTAGTTTGACAAAAGTAATCAAACCCTCTTTCGTGCACACATGACTCTTATAAAGTTAACCTTGATACTTAATAAAGTTTGATGTTTGGGAGTGTCCCTTTTGATAATTGTTAGTTTAGCTGTGAAGACTATCTGCCTCTGTTGAAACATAGTTGACTGTATTTTCTATCCACCCAACACCTGCATTAAGAACTTACAAAACCTTTCAGTTGGTAACATACTAACTGTTACCAACTGCTGATTAGTTTCATTTCATCACTAGATCTCTGATTTCTTTGGAATTCCAAAAATATTCTCTTTGGTTCTGTCTTGTGGCTGAGTGTTATGTATTCATGATGCTAGGAAAATTTGGTCTCAAAAATTATGGAAATATATTATTTTTGAAAAAAAGGTAATGAAAAGGATGTTTTAATAGAAAACCATTGCAGAAATATTTATGGTAAAAAAAATTGAAAATTTAGAAGGTAGGATTTAATAAAAGACCATCATAATATTAAATTTTACTAAATATATATAAGAGCCATCATAATATTAAATTTTACTAAATATATCAATGGAGCTAGAGGGCTGAAAATTTAAACATTTCATCATCA